>JAQFXM010008528.1:0-10549 GCA_034693345.1 Entomobrya multifasciata | reverse complement strand
ATCGGTTACTTAACCTTGAGGGGAGTCTCTTGTAACAAAGTACACGTTGCAGCAAGAGACGAGGAAATAAAACATACATGTAAAATAAAACGTGTACCAAAAGGGCACTTCAATAAAGTAAGTAAGTGGAAACAAAGTTTGACTTAGCAACAAGAAAAATGTTGATGTAGGTTTTGGTTGGGGTAGGCCCATGTGTTTAAGGGACCAGTTTCAATTTTTATAAGAAACTTTTTTGTGTACATATATATATATATATATATATAGAAGTTTAACTTTAAGATGATGGAGAAGTGGGATGAGGGTGGAAAGAGGTTGGAAAAGAGGAAGACGACGAAGAAGAAGATGCCAACATCAAGAAAGCTGTAGCTGGAGATTTGGTAATATAGTGAACCTGCACTGAAGATTCAGGACCCACAATCTCACTGGATCCTAAACAGCGAACACCCATCAAAGTTATGGTGTGGCGTTGGAATTTTGAAATTTGAGATTTCCCCTTTTCAGTACAAGTTTCAATTATTGACCATAAATGTAGTATTTACAAAAGTAGAAAAGAGTTTTGTTAATCAATGAAGAGAGCAAGCTTAAATTCAGAGTGGTAGGAGCAAAGTTATTTGTGAAAAGAGCGTAAATTGTTAATACAATTAAAGCTAGAAATTAGGTATGTACATTTAAAAAATAGCGGTTAAAATTAAATATAGAATTAGAAAAATATTCTTCAGAAAAATATAAAAACATCTAATCCACAAAATACGTAAATATAGCCTCTGTGTATTTAAAATCTTTTAAAGACTTGTGTTTCATGTTGTGTATTTTTCCTCACCAGCACCCGTCCAAAAGGGCATAATTACCAATTATAATATTACAGTCATACTTCTTCCATATGAAAAAAATGTTTCGGGATATTAGGAAAATAATACGCTGATATACTTAGCTACGCAGAAAATTGCTGAAATACGTGTATCGTATTAAAGGTCTACGTTTTTGTAGACATTTCCAAGCTTCGAAAGGATTTTCTATCAGGACTTGACTTTTCACTCAGCTAAATTTTCATTTAACATGGAAGGAAGGATATTGGAAAAGTTTTACTGTTTGTGTGGTGTTTTTCAACTAATATATACTTACTTGCTACTGCTTATTAAACGTATGTTGCATTACGAAGAGAAAAGGAAACCTTGACACGCTATGTCGCAAGTTCATGTCGACTCGCTCCATTCCAGTTTCATAGTAGATTCGTTGTAATGGATTTCTTGGAAATAATAATATTGATATTGCAATAATATAATATAAGATATGCATAATATAGTGTGTCCTAATGCTTGTTATTACTTGTATAGTCAGTTAGTGTTTGCGCACCATCCTTTTCTGCAATGATTAGCACACATTATATTATGCATAGTCTTATATTATATTATTGCAATATTATTTTCAGGGGGTTTTATTGGGGTTTAAAGGGGGTAAACCAATGCTTTTAAGACGCGTGACAATTATTTTCCCTTTGCAGTTATAGTCATTAATACAAACACTGATATCTGACAAGTAAGCTCTTTTAAATCAGCGACCTCACCAACATAATTAAGTCATAACTTTAAACAAGTTTCTGTCAATTTTTACACTAAATCATTTAAAATATGTTTTTTAAAAAAGTCTTGATTAACCAATCTTTTAACTTCTTCTTAAAAACATTGACAGATTAAACACTTTACTTGCTTAACAGAGCAAATAAAATTCTCTCAACTTCTTAAAGCAATCATTGAAGTGTTCTATATTCTTAAAATAAAGATACTGGTAAACTGGCAATACAAAAAATCTATAAGGCCTTGTAGCAATCAGATCACCATTTTTAATCATCTTCATAAAATTTTCATTTGTGTGGATGTCATCATCATCAAGTTACAATCTGAAGTCTAAAGAGTACTCATCAAAAAGAAGTTCACTGCTTCGTAAAGTGTAAAACAAGCCCTGAACTCGATAGAGAACAACCGGAAATTGAATTAACACTGATGATATTTCTTATGATGACTCTGCAGCCAAAGTGCTAAAAATTGCACTGAGTTTTAATAGGCCCAAAGATGAACTTAATTATGTGCCACCACAAAAATTTGAGTTCAATGTGCCCTCAGAGGATGTAGGAAAGATTTACGATTATGATATTGATAAGTTCAAAAATGGCCAGCGGGCTGATATTATTAGTGACCACATTACGCATAATCAGAAAGTATGCAGCTTTCAAGCCAGCAGAGCATCACGATGTAACAAACCTTGAGGGAAATCATCATGTGTCATGGTCACTGGGTCCAAATTATTATTTACTATACGAATACAACACGCACCAAAAAAGGTGAAGAGAGGGCTTGCACCGTTGATTTTCGTCTAGTTCAAACGGAACCAATAGGACGCAAAGTATGTGGACGTAAAAGAAGTACTCTTACTGACCAAAAACCAGGAAAATTATACCTTCTTAACAAAAGAAATAATTCTTTTTTGAAATTATCGCATAACAATAATGACCAATAGTCTATTAAAACCCTCCAGAAAATTCGATATGAAACAAAACATAGCCAAGAAAAGCACCTCTAGCTCTTTACGAACTTGCACGTAAGGAGGCGCCTTCAATTGTTTTGATTGACGAAATCGATAGAATGATGAGAGAACGTTTTGACTCAGAAAGTGATCAAAGCTGTCATAATAAAGTGCGTCTTTAGCGGAAATGGTTGGAGCCGAACAAATATCTAATATTTTAACACTTTCTGATCCAACAACAACAATAATAGACCAACCGACCTGGACTCATCATTTAACAGGTCAGCGTTTTACTATAGTGGAACTGTGATCTTTCTGATGATTATGTGTGTCCTACACCTTTTATGATTTCATATGTTGGAAATTTAATGATGATGTTCAACTTTTTTATTTCGATTGCAGACGTTCTGGGAAAATATTTTGTACTCATCTTCCCTAGTTAAGGAACGAATTCAGATAATTTGCAAGTACGTTTTACTCTACGTATAATGAAACAGTTCAAGTTAATTTTGATCAAATAGATTTCGATACAATTTCTAAGCACCCGAAGGGGTAAGATCAATAATTCTTATGGTAAATATGTTAAGATGACTGTCGCTACAAAACTACAAACAGGTTCCCGGTTGACGGTTTGAAGAAAGTTGTCATACTGCTGCTAACTCTAACTACAATATAATGGACGAAAACAAACTTGTGATTATAAAGACATTGAGGTAACTAGAGCTAAAATTGGTACAGCTGAAACAACCTATTTACATTGAGCATTGGATGCATTGGATCATACAAAAAAATCTCAAAAATCTTTATGTTGTATGTTTCTAATATTCTGGTTAACATGTTTTTGGATTTATTCCAGAAAAATCCACATTGCCCATCACCACTGTCGCTGTTCCAATTTCCAATGGAACTTGGCTACCCTCAAGAAGGGCTTACCATTCTTTACATTGAAAACACCAGTTGTATGTGTATCATTCGTATGTGTCGAAAGCATAAGCAGCACCATTGTATGTGCAGTCCCAGCCTTAGGCCACAACTCCAGAAAACCCAACAACTGTTCACAGAGACCACAATCTAACCACCACGTACTTGATTTGATCGATTATAGGTCGAATTTGATCCACGGAGGGTGCTGAGTTGTACGTGAATCAAGAATAGAAATGTGTGAAACACGTAAGGTTAGGTTAACTAAAAATACTTTTATTCAAGGGAGCATCTGCGCTCTCGTTCTAGGATAATCCCGTATTGGGTTATTTTACCTTTATTTTGGGGGGGCCTTTTCTAGGTCACTCTCAATTTTAACACATTTCGCTTAAGAAATTTTTAGTGTTTAATCTTCGTAGAAAATGCTGGTTTGACGAAACTCCATTGCATATTTCGTAGTATTCATACAAGGCGTGTAATTGAGCGTGTACAAAAAAGACCAGGAAGGAAGAACTGCTTTAAGAAAGATCGCCGGTTGTGGTGGAAAGAGGTGTGAATTGTATAGTGATGTAATGAAATTACTGGCTGGTCATCTACTTGAAGATACAAGGGATGAGGAGTTTTTGAGCTCATTCTTAGATATGCGAAAAGATTTATAGACTTAAATAACAGGAATGGTTAGCTCAACTTTGTTGCATCAGAAACTGATTATATCAATGCTGATAGTGAAGGGGATGCTGCGGATGTCGTGATGTCAGATGAAGAACTTAAAAAAAGGATGGAAATAGAAGTAGAAATGAGTAGGTAATTGCAAAAAAAGGACAGAGAAATATAAATCTTCTGGTGGACACAAAAGAAACGGCCACCAGGACCAGTTTCTCAGGGTTCCAAGCGTGGAAAAAAGGAAACTGTTTACAGTAACGCATTTTTGTTCGATGAAACTCCACTACCGCAAGGACACGAGTGCCAACTCAAACAGATACTTCAATTGATTTAGCAAATGCTTACGACAATGTCCTGGCACTAGTGCCTCATGTTTCATATGGGAATCGAGAAGAACCAGCACAATCTTTTTTTAGCATACCTGAAGTCTTTATCACTGAATGGGAGGACGATAACGATGACCTTCCAAATCAAATGGTAGAAAATTCAGTTGCATTAAATATTCCATCGTCGGAACAACATTTGCATTTGTCTGACTCAGAAAACGAAGCTATAGTCGGTCTGTCTGAAATGTTTGAGGCGTAAACATGATATGAAAATATAATTTTGTATATTTGTATAATATGCTCACTGTGTATAACACCAATCAGACGAAAATTGGTAAATGATCAATATATTTAGGTAAAGTTCACAATAGGTTGCTTCATCTATTGCAAGCATAATTTTTCTTATTCTTGTTTTAACAGACTTCAAGGTTGTAAATTATATGTGGTGTATAGGAAATTACGTCCGGCATATGCCACGTGCACCTCGGGGAGTTGCCTAAAAAGCAATAAGCAAAATATTTCCGATTGTAAATTATTAGCGAAAATCAGAGTGGGCCTTAAAAGCTGACAAAGTTCTTTTGAACAACACAAAACATACAAAGGTATAACAACATAGAGGTAAAAATAACTAAGTGGGCCTAAAAACCTGTCAAAGTTCTTTTGAACTACTCAAAGCATACAAAAGTATAACAACATAGAGGTAAAAAAACTAAGTGGGCCTTAAAACCTGACAAAGTTCTTTTGAACTACTCAAAGCATACAAAAGTATAACAACATAGAAGTAAAAATAACTGAGTGGGCCTAAAAAAGCTCATACACGTTGACTTGTGGCCAGAAACTTTAGCTCAACATTTCGATTGACAAGTTTAAGGAACTTTTTTTGTCGAGGACGTCAACGTCACCAGGGTTCAAAACAAACAAGTACATGTCGTGGCATGTTATCCAAGCACATGATGACTGTGGGACATGTGTAATGGCTCTTTCGAAGCGCCTGCATGAGTAGTCCATCCCCCATAAGCCAATCGATAAGCCATCAAACACTCTTCAAACGCCCAAGCCTCCTCCTCCAATAAAAGTAGTCTTCTTAGAGATTTAAGTCATGTTTTCATATTTTGGGTTTAAGGTTCATTTTTGGGGGCTGGGGTTCGTTTATTGGTTTGGGTTTCGTTTTTGGATTTGGGTTTCGTTTTTGGATTTGGGTTTCGTTTTTGGATTTGGGGTTCGTTTTTAGTTTGGGGTTCATTTTTAGAATTGGGGTTCATTTTTAGGTTTGGGGTTGAATTTTGGGAGCTGGGGTTTGTTTTTGGGTTTGGGGCCCATTTTTGGGTTTTGCGGCTCATTTTTGGGTTTTAAATTTGGGTTGTGGGGTTCATGTTTGGGGGCTGGGGGATCATTTTCAGGCCGTTGGGGAATTTTCGTTTTTGGTTGGTTTTTGGCAACCCAATTCGCTGCTGGTGCCATAAAAATTATGTTCTGTGGTATATCACGTTATTAAACCTACTTGTCCCAACAGCTATGTAGGATACGTAAAACGGCAGCATGAAGTAGACGATCGCAAGGAAACCATTTAAGACGAAGAACACAAATTCAAGGCAGATTCCAGAGATAAGATGACCCAAGAAATCCTGTGCAAAAATCAGTTTACAGATTCATTGGTGAAATGTTATTGCTTCGGTCAGATACAAAAATGAGAAATAATTTTCGCTACCCAGAAGGCATTTAAGAGAAACGATGACTATAAGTTAAACAATTTAAGGTTCGGTAAACCGAGGCGACGGAATCACACTAAAGGATTATTGCGCTCTTACCCTTTTCTACTCACTTTCTATAGAGAACGGACGCTTCTTATTTCAAGCCTGAATCAAATACATTTGTCTGGTTTATCTAACCACGCAGGTTATCATGATGCCCTTTAATTGACTTGGTATCATTCATTTAATTTTTGTTTAATTGGATGCATAACTAATTGGAGACAAAGACATTTGTGAACTTGAGCATGCAGTGAATAATCAACATTATGAGTTTAACCTTTTTAAACTAATTTAGTTTCCGATACATTTTCCGAATGAATTACTTTCTTCCAGTTTAATCAGGAAGGGACCGCAGGTCATTTTCTTTCTTTTCATGTAATGGCTATTGATTGAAAACGCTATGGATATCTTAAATTGGTTGCTCCAGGATTTCTAGCGTGCCTTACAACTATGACGAAACGTCATTAACTTAAACAGATATCAATGTAATTTAATTCTTAAATCTTCATTTCTTAAAAATCAATTATTTTATTGAACTGAATTAGTTTTTGAGATTTACGGTACGAAATGGATTTACGGTCAATGTACTTAAATTTTATTATCTACTGTAACTTTGAACTGTACTTCAAAATATTTTACTTTCAAAGTTAATGCCGACTTGATTACTTTTTAGTTGGAGTAGCTATCAGGCCAGGTTAATTTGATTAACGAATACGTATGTATTTTTTCAAAAAATAACAGAATGTGATTCCAAGTTTATTGAGTACAAGGCGCATAATAATCAGGACTGTGTAAAAGAATGGTTTGGTAGCTTGTCAGGGTGTGTGATAATGATCAATGATGATGAATGATGGACTGAAAGTAAAACGGAAAAAAGAATTGTTGTTTCGTTTCTAAATCTTTCTTAGTCATTCCATCATCACCACACAGAAAAGGTTAAGCTGTAAGCTGAAAAGTCAGAACACGCAAATATTATGATGTGTTATACATTTTTGTCAAGCAGAATATCATGAAGTAGTCCATAAAAACGTATCTCAACATGCAACACATAATCTAAGACGAAAAGTTTAACTAAAATGGTCAGCCTAAAGTAAAGTTTTTATGGATGCTATGCATTTTACAAACATCCTTTATTCCAGAAGATGAGTGACGCCAGTCGGTCCATGCATTTATTTAACCCAAATATCTCTTTGTTCACTATGCAATTAGTTATGTGTCAATATCTTAAATAGTTTATTTGTCTTATAAAACAACATGATCTCTTCTTTGAAACGTATTTATATGCTTATTGTATCAACATCACGATTTTCCATGATTTTTTTTACAAGAAAATTTTGTTCCTTTGTTGGTTTTGTAGTTTAAATTGGATCACTGAAAATGAAAGTGTGAAATTCAATAATTAACTTGACAGAAAATTCTACTTCGATCAGACTCGAAAATAACCTAACCAACGGAATGTAATATCTTGCTGTGAAGCAAGCATAAATACTGTGTATATAAACACTCAGGGTGTCTATATAGACACCTGGGCCTAGACTGATATGCTTGATTAACTTTTAAAAACATTTTGATACTCAGAATCCTTTTTTTGTTCTTTTATGAAATAGGAGGCAGGGGGCTTGTAATGATTGCATTGATTCTATGTAAATTTTTACGATTAATTATATAATTATTATATAAGTTTGTTTGTTGCGATAGAGTAAAATGGTGCGTACAATTTAGTCTGAAATAGTAACCAATTATTCCATTATTTTCATCCATACAAAAGTTGGCAAGAATGATATCGAAATGCACCGCATGAGTCTGCATTCATCTGTGTACTGCTCAGCATACTCCATTCAACATTGTGCTAGGTGCTTTGTCTCGTTAATCTGCATTCACACTTGTCTTGTCATTATTGTCGTGCAGTATTTTAGATGCATATTTGTTTGATTTGATGACCATGACTACAGTTTCATTTCATGAGAAAAAATAGGCTGCATCTTATTTGAAGGTTAAAACTTAACAATACTATTTGAATTTTGATTGAGAATTTAAAGTAAATCGTCAGTTATGAGGATTTTTTGGTAAATAAGTTGCAAGATAGGATGGATCAAGAAAGTAGACAGATAGATAGACAGCTTTTATTTTAGTTTAGACAGTTTAGGATTAGAGAAGGATGGGGATAAAAATGCTCTTTGAGGAATTGATCTTGATAGGATTAGGGGTTAGGGATGCGGAAGGATTGCTTGCTACGTCTCCGTGTGTACAGGTGGGTCACGCAAATTTTATTGCTCCATGCTGATTTTTATTGCAATAAAACTTCCCATTTATTTGGACTAAAGAACTATGGTTTTATAGAAATAGAACCCCATTTGCATATTAAACATTGGAGCCAACAAGGTTAAAGCAACGCACTATTTTTTGGATTCAGCAGTTTACAAAGTACCACATGGGATGCTAACTAGCAGACGAGGTGAAGGAGGTCCTTAAATAGTAGAATGCATACCGAAACCAAAACTTCCTGAGATTGGCTCAAAAGATCTGGGTTATCACAGATTCGGAACAATGCTATTTGAGGAAGTCCTTGGAACCTATTTCCAAGTATTTGTTGGATGCTGTTCAGCTCAAGGGTATGGTGGTACTGGTGCTACTAGAGATCCTAAACCCGATGATTATAAGATAAATTCTTCTAAAGAAGAGCATACTATGACAGCTTTTGCTTTTGGAATCCCAGTTGAAACTGCAACAATAGATCAGGCAATTGGACATGTATCTGGAGCACACTTAAATCCAGCATTCAGTCTTGTGGTAGCAGGCCAATAAAGTTTATTGAAAGCTATTTGCTATACTGTCGCACAAATCGTTGGTGCTGCATTGGAAAATATCCTGCTCTATTTCTCCACACAACACGATCATAAGTACCCTAATGGACCATGGAAATAAAATACTGAATGGACTCTTGCGTATGATTCCAACCGTTAGTATTTTAACTGCGTTTATTATCGAAATATTGCTCACGTTCTTGCTTGTTTTAATCGTGTGTGGTGTGTGTGACGAAGAACGATAAGATATTACATGATTCGGAACGACTGCAATTTTTTGCCACGTATTGAAAATTCAATACTCTAGATCGTCTACTAATCCAGAAAGAAGCACTGGTCCACTAACTTGAATACCTATGATGACTGGTTTATACTTGTGTCTCCTTTTTGGACTGTTATTTGGTGGTATGATGGCAGGTATCGTATACCAATTGTTCTTCCGGAAAACCGGCAAAAGCTCTATTTCAGTAGCTCCAGCGTGAAATCAGTAACTTGACTTATTCAGATGTATCAAATAAATAAATGTAAAAATTTGTAAGGGATTTTAAATTTTTTTGCTCTCAATCGACATACATTTGGAATCGAAAGTTATTTTTTTATGGTATCTTATTTGAGTTAAACTTCCTAAACTTGCCATTAAAGTTCAATTCTAATAGTGTATCCCCAACCACTGGATGCAGGCATTGGGTCTCCATTCGCTCGGAAAAATGCTCCGTAGGTAACTACAGCATCCATTTTCCATTCCACGGAGAGTCGCTCCAATCCAATTCACTTCAACCAATAGAGCCACATGTACGAAGGAGATAACAGTTCATTTGAACATGAACTATAATTTCTGGACAATAAATCTTACCTGCATGATGCTTCCAAACATTCGTCACATTCTATGCCACAATAGCAGGACCACCACCATCACTAACTCCAGCATTCATTGAACCTCTTTGATTCCCTCCACCTACAATCCTCCATACTATCCATTTCCTTCATTTCCGTTACCGTCACCTCCTACACCACAGTTACCAGTTAAAGGCCAACGATCCCTATAAGCTGCTTCATTTCCTCCTGGATCATTAAAAGTGAACCTTTGCCTTTGACTATAGTTGACCGGCTGAGGAGAACACTCGTAAGGATTACAAGGCAGGTCTTCCCTAATCTTTTCCACGTTAGCCACAGCAGTCAACATTTTAGCAGTCCATTGCCCCGGAAGGATCACAACCAAGGAACATAATAGCACAGCTCCTCCAAAACGTACACATTTTGCAGCCGTTGAACAGGAAAGTATCTGCAATTATTTTTCGGTGTGATACAAGGAGGAGCACATTTCCCATGAAGGACTCCGGGGTTTTGGTGGACAAGGAGGCGAACAACAGATGAGGTGTATAGCACAAAGAAGAGTATTTGGGGTAATACGGTTACCCAGCTTAACTCTCAATTAACAAATGAATGATAATGTTTTAAATGTAAAATTCTGCTTTCAATAGACATGCATTTGGAATCTAAAGTTATTGTTTTGTATGGTATCTTATTTGAGTTACAATCCCTAAACTGGTCGTTAAAGTTCCAT
>JAQFXM010008527.1:0-10550 GCA_034693345.1 Entomobrya multifasciata | reverse complement strand
TAAGTTAGACTCTTGGCTATCTAACCATGTCAATTTCTGACAAATTCATCAACACATGCCTGAGATATTTTAATGTTAAGTTGGGCCATTTCTTTTGGATTCCCCTATGTATATTTCCAGCAATAATACAAAGTAAAGCAGTAAAGCTCGTTAAATAAAAGTGTCAGAAAAGGGAAATCGCTGCAAATTGTCTTGAGCCTTTTTTATACATTTTTTTTCAGCAACGCGTGTGTATTTGTGTGTGAATCTTCAACAGTACTGGTACTGTCACACTTTTTCACTTTACTAGAAAGTTAGACTTGAAACGACTTAAGAATTTTTTAAGGAATCATTTTTATTTCTTAGAAAAAAAATGTACAAAGCAAAGTTGTAACTAGATCATGCTTACTTTATTTTTTACTGACGGAATTTATGAATGAAATATGTTTTACACAAGTTTATAGAGGAAAGGGTTAATGATCATGTGATAAAAATAGAAACTTGGAAAAACTAAAGAAAAATATTATACTAGTTCATACAAGAGAAATGATTCAATGTTGATATAAAGAAGATACTTGTTAACTTTGTGTGATTTGCTTAAAGAAAACTTTAATTTTAAAAATATTCACTGTCAGTTTTTGGCCAAATATGTTATGCTTAGTTAACCCCAATCAAAGTTCTACTTGGTTCTACCTTCTCT
Organism: Entomobrya multifasciata; assembly: GCA_034693345.1. Classification (NCBI taxonomy): domain Eukaryota; kingdom Metazoa; phylum Arthropoda; class Collembola; order Entomobryomorpha; family Entomobryidae; genus Entomobrya; species Entomobrya multifasciata. The sequence goes on along the minus strand of JAQFXM010008527.1, from coordinate 9,871 downwards.
CTCGCATTACAATTATGGATATACATATTTTAAATATTATATCCGTAGAGTATCGCTGAATATTTGAATTTGGCAAATTTGATCAAAAAATGTTTGAAATCTTTTGGAACTTGAGAAGAAAAAAAGGAATCCTTAGCAGAGCAGGGATGATCCGATTATAGCATTAACGTTTTACTTCTAACTTTTTGTACATGACCTACTTTTCATTCGCTCTACTCTACACATACACATTCCACAAGTTTCCTCCTTTTTAAAAAAAATGTATGAGATGGAGAGTTATTGTGGAAATGGTAGTAAAGTGTAGTTAAATGTGTACACATGGTGAAAAGTTGGTCGTTTTTTAGCTGTGTGCTGACTTTTCACTGACTCTGTTCGGACGTGTGGATGTTAAAGAAACAAGAAAAGTTTGTTCTGTTTCTGTTCACATTTTGCTCTCTGTGTATTTCTACTTGGTGGTGTAATGCATGGCATGGCGTGGCATGGTGGTCGTATAAAATGATATATGTACTTGATGTGCCTTAAGGGATACGACAAGACACGGAAAGATGATGATGATACATTTTTAGTACTGCTGACGTGAACTAACTGGAGAAACTACTGCTGTAATACTTTCAGCAACAGAAAAGAGTAACTTGTGGAATTTGAATGTTTGATTTCATGTGGTTTTTTGAACATAGAGAGAAGACAGGGAAAAAACCACATTTATGGATTTGGTATGTAGGTCGGGGCAGAGGAGGAGGAGGGGAAGGGGAGAAGGCTAGTTTATTTTTTATGCAGGGGAACTGGGAGGATAGTTTTAAGAATCTTCTTTCAATTCGAATGTGTAATTTTGGAATGCGTGCATAATATATGTAACATATGCATATGCAAAGCATCATTAGTTGCAAGAAGGCTAAACTTTTTTTCTGAATATTTTTCCGTATTCATTAACTTACAACTTGGGAGGAAAATCTAGATTTGGATTGAACGAATATTTTGTTTCATTGGATAAAACTTGAACTTGATATTATGCTTTAAGACTAACAAAAAAATATGCATGCCAAATGCCTTGTGGTAAACTTTTATAAACCACTTTAGTCTAATAATTTGATTCTAATTGAAAATGACAAGGAAAACACCTTTTACATTAATTTATGTACCGTGAGAAAATTTAGTAGAATACAGATTAGCCGAGCTGGAGTGACTGAAATTTTAATTTTAAACGATTGATTAGCAGCGTGGTATAATATGCACAATTACTAAATACGTGAAATATACGCATGTAATATGCATTAAGAATATAGTAGTAAATTATTTCAAGAATATTTTAGTGTATTACGCCAGGAGAAAGCTTGAATTGGACTGATGATCAAAACTATCTGTTTTTAAAGCTGTGTGGCATAGTTTTGATGATATGATTTATTGTTTGGAGACGTGCTGTTCCATTTTCCTGTACGTTTTTGGTATTTATTCTGATTTTCTACTAAAAGTTGGAATGCTATTACATCCTACATTTTGTTTAACTTTTCCTACTTTACTCTTGACTATAATATGACCTTCGTTAAACAGTGCAGAAAAGAGATGTGACTGATGTAAGTAAACATGTAAGTCTATTTTTGTTATTCCGCATCCCTAAATCTATTTGAAGTTGAAAAAATACATAAAGCATTTTGCCACTTATCACAGCTCTCAATATCATTGAAAACAGACACTTTCATTTGATCAGAAAATACTTTGTAGATTTGTATACTTGATCCTGATTTCCAAGAAAATTTGTAGGGCACATTTGCCTCTTCCTCTACAAATACTTGTGTACTTGAATAATTGAAAATATAATGCTATAGGACAAGCCAGTATCGGTAAAGGTAGCTATGTTTAAAATGTTCTTGAAACACTTAACTTTGTGAGCTCAAGTTGAAATTGATATAGTATCGTAGTTATGTAGAATTGCACATATGCGTCAACAATGAAGTATGCTCATACTTTTCAGTAGCATATTTTTTTCTGCATCGAGTGGAAACAAGTGGACACATCTAGAAAAAAATCTGTTTTCCATTCAGTTTACCCAAACAACCGCTATGATGAAGGTGGTCACTGACGATAACATGCAATAACTAGGGGAAATGATGAACGTTATTTCTAGCTTCACGGTCATTCTATTTTATTTTTGTGCTTATTCTCCCCAAATTCAGTTATTTGACTGGAAACATCTTAGTCACGGTCAAAATGCGTGCTTATTTGTAAACATTTAAATAATAAACATCACATACGTCACTTGGAGTATCGTAGCTTTGTAATGCTATACTATCCATTTAAATAAAAAGATGCATTTAATATTCAGAGTGGAAACTTTTTCTAGAAAAAATCTCTGGAAAAACACTATCAGTATGTAGTCTACTTATTTGTTTGTTTTGGAAAGATGAATACATTTAAAAAATACTATTGATATTAGTTTGCTTTCTCTTCCTTAGCTTAATAATGTTTCTATCCCCTTTTTTATTGCTGCTTCTTCCTCTTTAACCAAACAAAATACATTACTTAATCTACAAAACAGTCGTTACAGTTAAAACTAAAAAAAATGAGTACCATCTTTTACCGGATATACATATAAATGTGTACATGCGTAAGTGTAAGGAAGAGCATTGAAAATAAGAGAAAGCAAATAAAATATTCTGTGAGTGTATTAACTTGTAAATTGTATGTATTAAGGGCATGTGTTTCTTTGAGACCGGAACTGGAATACAGAAACCTAAATTTTTTATGAATCTTGACGAAAAACTGCGAACAAGTTCATATTTACTTGTATATTGTGTATCGTCTTTATCTCTGAAGACTTGACTTTTTAAAGAAGTACTTTGGTGGGTGCTCAATTGGGTGGTGAAAAGTCTGAAAAGTGAGTCTTGTCTTGTGACTTGAGTTGAGTTGTTTTTGGCTATGGGACATGCCACTGTTTTGAGATTAAATGTTTATGTACTGTGTCTAGTGTCTCGATGGTATGTATTTTGGTTAAGAAAATATTACTGCAACAACAACAACATAACAGTCAGTAAGTCAGTAACTTTCAAGTTGCCGTTACCATTTTCAGTTTTAACAACTCCAGAGAAAAAAAGAGTCATGAAGCGATATAGGTCAATGGGCTCATCATCGAGTTACACGAGTAAAAGACAAACATGAGTGGTTTCTCGAAGCAAAATATGTAGAGCAAGAAAGTGAAAGAAGTGAAGATTTTTTTCGTCTTATTTCATGTCTTCAGATCGTGGGATCCTGCCTGAGTTTACGACGTGCTACTTTACTCTTCGTATATTATGGTAAGTTTATCATTGAATGGAGCAAACTTGGGGAATCTTTAGTTTTATATATTTGTTGATAAGTATTATATATCTTTTGTCGACGTGTAAATGTACCATCAAAAATGTAAAATACTATTTAACGCTAAATTCATATTTTAAATTAAATAAAGCATGAAAAATAACATAAATCGGTTTCTTAACAATTTTATAATAAGTAAATTCTCAAGTCTGAGAGTATCCAAAGTACTATATGAACTACTGAACGCAGCTCTGAGACAGGTAGGGCATAAACCTTAGACAACGAGAGTTGAGGGATGGATAGTATCTAAAAAGCTTGAATTATCAACACAGTTATAAATCCTCTTGCAAATAATGATGATCAAGCAGAGATGCATTTTGTTTTTCAGGTAGTTTTGTTCAAACGAATCCGGATCCAGGACACTCCAGATATCAATCATTTTTGGTGAAATCCCCAGTGCAAACATTTTGTGCTTATTTTGCATCTTCTCCAGTCTACTACATACATAACTAATATTATTGGTCTGATCAGGTCAACAACCGTATAAACTAAAAATTTCTTATACTTATACATACTTGTTACCACTGGAATAAAACAAAGAGCACTCACTACAAAATTGGGTGAATTATGTAACTCCTTTTTTATTGTCATCATCAAGAAAGAAAAAAGGATGTGGACATTGTAAGCTCGTTCCACTTGAAAAGTAAAATGATGCTGGAAAATGGGACAGGATTTGTGAAATAAATGATGTGAAATTTGTTACACTGCAAAAAAGGTGTAAAAGGTGTAGTATACTTTGTTTGATTCTTTGAAAAAAGGAATCAGGATTTTTTTGCTAATAGCCATTTCCGTACTACTCCGAAAAAAATATGAAACGACCCTTGTCATTGTTCTAATATTCCTTGTGCTATTCCGAACTGATCGATAGGAAAACGGTGAAAAGTAAAAAGAAATCGGAGACGTGAGCAAATATAAACGAGAGATGAACGGAAGAATGGAATGACAAGGATGTCATGTCATTCCTCCGACTACACTGTAATTTTATTCTTTTTACGTAACCTAAATGTTTCCTGTTTAATATCCGGCGTGTGGGGTAGAGTATGTGCTTTGCTGAAACAATAGAAAGTATTATATTCTTTGTGCCTTTTGTTTGAATTCTCTGCATGCTGTCGTGCAATAAAAGGAGTCAATAATATCGCGATGATGAAATGACTATTCATTCATGCATGACATTGACACATTCCCCGCAGTAGTCAAGTCAGTATATTTATTAGTATTTCCTAGAGACTACCTGCCTGCAAGGCATTTATCAGGAATTTATTTGATATGATATTACGGATATATGTACGCATATAGAAATACAATGACTGCAAGTTGCTGGAAAAGATCCACAAGCTTTACAAAGGCAAATTACACACTTGTACCAGCAGCCTAGCAAGCAGAAGAGCTTATTGGAATTTTGCGCAATGCTTAATTACAGGATTTCCGGATCTCGATGAAAGTTGAGATGTTGCTGGTGAATGTCAACTTGTGAATGTACCAGGAAGCCTAGCTGGTTTCAGGACAAAAAAGAAGGTAAAATACGGCAAGTTATGTGTCTATATACCTTACAATGGAGGTTTTAATTACACCATTTCATTTGCACTATCAAATCTGAAAATGAAAGGCACTGATTGTGAGCAAGTCAATTAGTTTGTTCCCAGAAGAGAAGTCAGATAGAAAATCCAGTTAAGACCTTGGTACAACGTGATTCCTGTAGTATTTGTGTGTAATGTAATATGGAACATGGCTCGCATATTCAGCCAGAGTATTTATGAGTAACATGTGCCAATCAGCTATTTCTTGGCTTCATGAAAATTGCAAAAAAATGGAGAAAAAGAAAACTCATGGACATAATAAAATGACATCAAAGAAAATGTCAGCACTCAAAAAAACTGACAAGACTAGAAATTCATTTTCTATATTTTTCTCTTTTTTAGCGCAATGGAAATTTTCTGGGAAGCCATATTTACAACACCAGTTATTCATCTTGATAAATCACACATGACTGATTGATGACAGAGAGAGGCCAGTCAGAACTACTACTTATATTTTCATTCATTCATTCGCCTCTTCAAATTTACTTTATAATGCATACCAAGTTATTGTAAAGGACAAACGAAGAATTTATGGTGACATAATTCAATCTCAGTCAGTTCCACTCAACTGTTCTATTTTTGTATTGCCCCAATAAACTAGTCCCATTATTTCTCACACTTGACTTTCATGTCATTCCTTAAGAGTTGTTGTATAACCAGTCATAAAAGTATGCACACAAAACACTAAACAAAAACAAATAGACGACGACACCAAAGAAAAATGCAATTTATTCATTTATATGCAAACGATGCAACAAAGGAGTCTGCTCAAATGCTAGCACACAAAAGAAAGTAAAGTCACCCGACCAGTCTCTATTGTGTGTCGTCCACAGTCTCCCTTGGGTTTGACACTGACACTATTGTCATGCTCCTCGTTAAAAAAAGTGCAGTTAGGTATTGTGTTCTCCTGGAAAGGAAAAGTTGGAGACAATGACAAACTAATTTTCAAGTCCATCATCAACCTAATTTTGTAAAGCACGCAGAGAGAAGAGAGTGCAGGAATTATTAACACTGTCAACCACCCTAAATATTTTTTATGAAAGTAAACTTTGTGCTAAAAATTATCTGGGTCAATTGTAACGAGAAAACATTTTCCTTCCGTCCAACACATCGTGTCCGTTGTGGATTAGTCATCATATAACATCATCATAACTTTTACAACTGCTGCAAAAGTAAAGTTGACATGTAACTCAGCAGACTAACAGGAAGGGACATGACTTTTTAAAAACATGTCTACATAATTCTCACGATGAAAAAACTGCAGTCAAGGCTCAGTGTTGAAATACAAAACAAAAAATGAGGCAATTTTTTTTGGGAAAAACCTTGTAAAAACCAAAAAAAAAACATTTTACATCTTTTATCATTATAATTTTCTTGTATATATTTTTTGAACATTTCTTTTTCATGTCCCATTTTCCGCCTCTGCTTACATTTAAAAAAGAAGCTAAATGCCTGCCAACCATGAGTTCCGGCATTTCCGTTTCAACAACCTGTCGTCTGGTATCAAAATCAACCTTGTTTGTACAGTTCACTCTAACTCTCTCTCTTCATGTCACAAATTATTTAGAAATATGCAAAAGCGAAATAACCTAATAAACTACTAAAAGAAAACACAGCCTATTTAGACCAGACAAGTATAATGAATGACAAGAGAGAGAAATAAATTGAATACACGCAGAAATAATGACCTTGTATCCTCATTTCCCTTTTTTGCGGGATAAAAATGCGTATTTTTTGATTACAGGTGAAAGCATAACAAAATGGATAAATATTTTTTTTATGAATTACCGAAAAAATATGCTCTATATATTCTTGAGTTGGATACTAAATGGCCTTACAAAGTTAACATCGTTAGCCAACCTCACCCACTAAATATTTTTTTCTTTGAATGTGAATTAGACCATATTTTTTCCTTTTAAAGCTGTCCTTGCGATTTTTTTTTGTGAAAGGAAAGGGAACTATAATAATCATAAAAAGTATGGAAAATTATGGAAGAAAAAGTTTGTTTTTTTGCAAAACTCTCTTCCAAACAGAATAAAAGCTAAGAAATATAATATACATAATATACACGTGTGCTACGCTACAATAAAGTAATTCAAGCAACAACATAAAAAGCATTGACAGTGAATGAAAAAATATCCCAGCGAGCCAGACATCTTTTTACCAGACCAACATCCAAAACACAAAACTTTTGAAAAATAAGTTGCAAATTTATTCCTGTTTTTTCCAGCAAAGAAAATACAAAAGTCAGCGTCTGTTTTTTTGGTGCGGGTTATTATGGTACAATGTAGGCGGAAACTTTCAATGTCTTTTCAATACTCTCCATCCATTACATGTAAAGAAAAAAAGTAAAAGGTTAACTGAGATAGATGGGTGGGTGCTGGGAGTTAAGTAAATATGTTGTGTTTGTGGTATGGTGAAAGCATCTGCTGTGCTTGTACTTAACTTTTGTTATAAAAATGTACAATTCCAATAAATTAGTACAAACATGACAGGTTGACAAAGTGGCGGAGTTAAAAGGAAAGAGGACAGAGGAGGCAAGGACTTAGGACGTGGCGGCGGCAGAGTAAAATGAAGCAAAAAGCAAGTGAAAGGTATATTAAAAGTAAAGGGGTAAAGGATGATGACATGACATGGCATATGATGTCATTGCACTTTTTTTTAGAAAGGTAACCCATTTAACTAGTGAACCACATTTTCTGCAGCAAGTAAGGTGATGATGATGATGATGGAAATGGGAAAGGAAGGCGGGTGGAGGGCTATTCAGAACAGAACACTTGCATTTTTTCTAAGCATCGCACGACACACGACACGGCAAAATCGACCCAGACAACCAAAACAGGACAGTGTCACATTTTACCCCAAAATTGCATTTTGGAAAGTGAAAGAAAAGCAGAAATAACGAGCTGGAGGAAATGTGTGTTGGCATGTGTAGCATCCATGAGATGCACAAATTGCACACTTTCTCCATTTGTTTTTTAAATAAAAAAACGAGTGAAGGAATGCGAATGCTGCTGCTGCTATGCTGATGTGAAAAGCATCTAAACTGTCTGTGTGCCGTTTTGTTAACTGACACGTGTAGTTAACTTCTTATGATAGTTTTATTTTTGCATACAAATAGAAGTTGAAGGAGACGAGACGTTTCCGTTTTTTTCTCCGAGAAAAACAATCAGTGTCACAAGACAGCTTTGTTTACATTATTGCTATAACTTTATGTAAGTCCACTTGAAGTAAAGGAAAAGGGATATGGGTGGGTGGCTGGAAAAGACAGGCGAATTTCCAACCTGCAAAAGACTTTTTTCTTTTAAACCGTCTCTATGAAGTGGTGAGTGTACTAGTCTGTCTGGATTTTTTTTGGAGGAGAAAGTAAAGTAGTCGTGCATACATCATCAAAGGAAACGGCTGTGATGCTTTGGGATGAGATGACAAAAGAGAGGCTGCCGTTGCTGTTTGATAAAAACTATTCAATAAACGAGATATGGGATGAATAGAATGGCGAAATAAAGAGTTGAAAATGCATCATGCATGAAATGATTATGACTGTCTGGCTGGCTTTCTTTCAATGTTCAAATAATTCAATGCGGTACGGGTGTTTAAATGAGAATTGTTCTTCTGAGTTTTTACTTTTTACCCGGATATATTTTTTCCTAGCAAAGCAGAAGAACAAAAGTTTGCTTTGTTCTCTGGATATATTGTTATCATCAAATTGTTCTATTTCATAGAAAATAATATATTTGCTTTATCTGTACACGGTCATATATTTTCTATTAGAATAATGCATGGATAATTTAGCGTTCTAGAAAGTTTAACTTTTAAAACATTCTTTTTCCGCTTATTGCTATTTACATTGTACAAAACAGTGAAAGTGCAATGGACTCTCTATATTATGATTATGAATTGTAATTGTAAACAGGACGTGAAACATTTTAAAAGAAATTTTAAAGTTAAAAATTATTCCATAGTTTTTCTACGCTGCTTAATTGTTCTTCGATTCGAGCTACTTCATTTCACCAACAGCTAAAGCTTCATTAGTGATGAATCATCATCATGGTCTGTGATTGCACTGGCGCTTTTAGTTTGGCGCCCAAACAATCAAATGTAATCTGTCTGTATTGCATTGTAAAAGTAACCAAACCACATGCTGATTTACAAGATAACAATTAATTTCAATCATTAATTCCCTTAATCATAATTTTTCATGGTTTACAGTTAGGTTAATAAGAATTTTTAATTTAGATCAATTGGTAAATATTATGTTCGGATTCTGTTCATTTTGAGTGCCTGTATGTGGAAAGGTGCTTTGGTAGCTAGATGCACATGCTTTCAAACTATCTACATATTTTTGTGTCGCAGTCGCAGTTTTTGTCAGGTTGCAGACATTTTGTAGGTTTTTCTAAATATCTACCTGTTTTATCTGACAATTAAAGGAAAGCCTTGAAAATCAGTTAACACCATTGTAGGATAGCATTTAAAAGGTTAAAGTTGAAGTCAGGCAGGTAGTGAATGGAGAGTGTTTGTAAAAATAAGTAGTTTTTAATCAAATAATTGCTATCTTTTCAAAGAAAATAAGAGTGCCCGTTCAGTTTCCAGCAAAAAGGTAAAAATATACATCAGATAGTAGGTTTCAGTTTTTGTCAAACCAGGAGTTATTTTATTTTAACTATTTTTGGAATTATTCATTTAAGTTTGAAAAATGAGGTATCCATCAAATATTGGGGTACCTGGAGGATTCAGCCCCGTCCCGATCCCGTTCAACCCGCATTATCCTCCTCCTCCGCCTCCTCAGATGCCGGTTTCAGTAACGTATCATTACGAAGATGGCTCCTTTTCAGGACCTCAGGTATAGTAACCCATTTTTCAAAACCAGTATTTTAGTTATGTGTCCGGTACGATGATGAAAACAGTACTAATATAAATTACGATTATAATTTCAGATGATTCAAACC
>JAQFXM010008526.1:0-10555 GCA_034693345.1 Entomobrya multifasciata | reverse complement strand
ACCACCAATTGTTGGAGCAATTTGGTTCGCTTGGATTAATATTTTCAGAAAATTTTCGGTGAACATCATTGTGGTTCCTTTGTAGAAAATTTTCTATATGATTCTACAGTAAATAAATGTTTTTTTTTTCAGAAAAGAACCGAGTAACCACTTAATAGAAAGAAAATATCCTAACTACTTGTTATTTAAATTTGGCCTTTACGATTTTGTTATGCGATTTTTAAATAACATGTTTTGACTCATGTTTGTGCTTCTTAATCAATTTCATAAGAATGGGATTGCCAAAATCATGTTAGCAAAAATTATATTTCTGATAAAACTAATCATAACTTGTATATCCGGTTTTGCTGGGTATACAAGTGTAATCTCTTATAAAATATTTCATAATATGTTTTTATTGCTTTAAGCATACGTTTACTATGAAGCTTTAGCTAAGTACGTATTAGCAGCAAGATTTTATATTTTAGAAAAAAACCAGTACAATACTAGAAAGAAGAACCAACAAACCACATATCGAATTTGAATGATGATTGACTTACCCATGGCCAGGCTTAGTTATTTGGAAAAGCTTAGTTATGTTAAATGTTTACTTCATACTTAAAAACGCCTTAGTCAAATAATTTAATTAAAATCAGATAATATTTCTTCACATAATCCTTTTGTAATCAAATGTTGTTTTGATATCTTGAAGCTTATGAAACGTAGCAGGTACTACATGTATTACTAAGAGAAAATATTATTAAGATATAGTATATAGAAAACACCATGAGCCGACTACCCAAAATATATCCCCTTTTATACCTCGATAAAACCACTCGAAAGATTGCATTAACTGTTATATGATCACATTGAATTTATGTGTGATGTTAAAAAATATATTCGTATGAAACTTGTTTATTGTTGTGTTTCTTGTATTTTCGATGTCAAATAGTCTGATCTGGTAATTTTTTTCTACGACTCATCGTAATATCTTGAACCCATGTTCAAGCTAAAGAAATTAGCACTACCAAACACTTAAAAGATCCTTTCATTTATAAAAATAAATTTAAACGAAAAGCCTTCTACGTACATTTGTTTTAAAGACTTTACAAAATCTGCTATTCCGATAATATGAAGGCATGTGCAAAGATTTGCAATAACTAAGTCGAACGTTTTAAGATTGGCCCTCAAGTCAAGGGCATTGGATTTTCAGACAAATTTCGTTCTCAGTGTCAAGGGAACAAAACAATGTGTTTTAGGCTTGTCTGTTTTCAAAACGCCCATTTATACATAATAAATACCAAATGTCAGTATGCATGCATCCACATTCGTGCAACATTTCAGAGAGATGATAAGTGACATATTTTTTTTGTAAAACGACCTATCAAGTTTGCATGATTGGATTAGAAATTCCAGGGAATGCTAAAATATAAATGCATATAAATAAATAAATTTAGAAATCAAACTTCATAGATAAAATATTTAAACAATATTCAATTGATATGTATTCAATGTCAACAACAATTAAAGTGACACAATAAAAAATTTCGATATTTTATTTATATCAATAAAAAACCTACACTTCATCTTGTGACACCATTACACTCATTCCCATTATTCGTATTTTTAACATGTTATTTGGTTCAGCTAACGTAATAAAAGGAGGTCGATTGTACGCTCAATGCAAAATAATTCAAATTTCGGCGGCGTTTTTTCCTCAATAAAATTTGACAAGCCGAATCTAAGTTTTTCCACTTGACAAGATTTCAAAAAACGTTCGACATACTTATGTTGTCGTTTTAAAACTCCATTGTACATTCCTCGCAACATCTGCATTTGCTTTTGCAGTGAATATTTTGAAGTTTTGTGAACATCTCCAGCGAAACCGTACACGATCAAGATTATCACTATTGATTGTAGTGCCACCGAAATAAAAAACAGGGTTACAAAAAGGGAAAGCGATTCTGAACGAATGAGGGTAACCACAGCAATAATTTGTCCGATCCCAACATTAAGTAAGAAAGTGAAAAAAATTGAACGCATGACATCATTATACATTTCTGTGAGTAAATGTATTTCTCGTAAGTTAATCAATGCGCAGTATTCTATTTCTATGTTGTTTGATGTACCAGTTTTGAGTTTGGCAATAATGTACCTAAAAACATTCGCAAAACAATAGATAAATCTGTTGGTCATAAAAATTTAAATTATTCCATTTTTCTAAATACTACCTATGTGACATTTCCTGACAAAACGTCAGCGAAAGAACTCCAATAAGTATATCTACCGTTAACCAGTACCCTTGTATAGCCATTATTGTCCAAACTAAATAGTTCAAGATAAAGTGTGTGCCCTTCCAAAGTATACTTAAGAAGTTGCTTTGGCAATGCAGTAAAGAAAATAGGCAGTCCAGTGTCCACAATGGATCGAATGGCATTTCAGTATTCAAAGTACAAGCAAGTGACATTCCAGAGGAGAATATCCATTTGCAAAAGAAATGTGTAGCCTTTAAGACGAACTTTGCTAGTTTCGATTTTGTAGTGGACTTAGCTATAAAATCTGAAAAAGTATTTAGTTAAAATGAAGTCTACTTAGTAGGAAAATACTATAATCGAACATTATCTTCTATAAACCGATATATAACTTACTGTACAAGAATTTTCTTTCGAATCCGATTGCTCCATTAAAAAATGAAATAAAATCATTAGGAAATGTTCCACGAATTCGGTAACGTTCAGAAGACATAAGCGTTATTACAATAATAAAAATGCACAAAATTTCATTCACAGACATACTGTCATGATTGATGTCGTTCAACATTGTATTCACTATACGAGCAAGAAATGTAAATGAAATCGAGAGGAGTAGTAACCATCGTCCCATAAAACCGTATCTAGCGCTGCGTTTTTCAAGTAATGTAAGTTTTTTGTTTTGGGTGTCAAAGGTGAATAATTGACCGCCAATGGTTGGAGAAATTTCGTTCGCTTGGATTAATATTTCCAAAAAGTTCTCGGTGAGTATCATTTTGGTTGATATTTAACAATATATACCGTACCGCAATAAATATACGTAGTTTTTCTCGGAGAGAATTCGAATGGTTGGATGGAACTTTCTAAACTGTTTGGCGTTTAGACATGATCTTTTCGGTTCTATTTGGATATTCAAAAACAACATGTTTTGATCAATGTTCATGTACTTCATATTCTAATTCAAGAAATTGGATATGCCAAATTCATGTTAATGAAAATTAGATTTTTGATAAAACTAATCAGCAATGACCCTATTTCTACTACCGGCTTTGTTGGTCATCCCAAAGTTTAATTTCGTATGAAAACATTTGAAAACATGTTTGTAATTCATATTGTCAGCATATCTTCACTAGAAATCTTCTGCCACGTGCGTATTAGTATTAGTAGCAAGATTTTTATATTTTAGCTATTCAAAAAATTGTCAGTCGAGAGAGAAGAACTATCAAGCCATGTATTGAATTTGAATTAGGATTGACTTAACCATGCCGAAACTAAAATCATGTAATTTGTAAAAGCTCACATCAAGTATATACTTCATACCTGAAACTTCCAAGTCATGTAATTAAATTAAAATCGGATAATACTTCTTCACACAACCCTTTTGTGATCAAAAATTGTTTTGATGTTTTGTAAGAAGTTGATAAAACGTCGCAGATACTATGTTTATTATTACAAAAAAAATCAAAATAAAGTTTTCAGGAAAATCTATTAGCGACTACCCAAAAGTATATCCCCTTTTCCCATCTTATCTCGTTCAAACTACTCAGAATATTGTATTAATTGTTATATGATCACATTGGCTCATAGTGTGATGTTTAAAACAGGTGCATAAAACATTTGTTGATTTTTGTGTTTTTTTGTATTTGTGATATCAGATAGTCTACTTTGGTTAATTTTCTATGACCAATAGGGACACCTTTTTGTACTTATATTCCAATTTAAAAATATGAAGGACTACCAAGCACCTATTAGATTATTCCAATTCTAAAAAAAAGTTTAGGAGAAATGCCTGCTACACAGTTTTTATTTAAGAAAATTTATAAAATATGTTAAACGCATAATATAAGTATCATGTATAAAGGCTTGTTTAGTTCGAGGTCTTGAAAACACATAATAGAGAGATGTTTTAAGATTGGCCCTCAAGTTGAGAGTATTGGATTTTTCAGATGCATCTCATTCTCACTTTCAAGGGAACAATAGAATGGGTTTAGAGACGTTTCTGTTTTCAAAACACCCATACATACATAACAAATAACAAATATCAGTATGCATGCATCCACTTTCACGCAACATCACAGAAAGATGATAAATGACATATCTGTTTGTACAACGACGTATCAAGTCCGCATAAATACATAAAAAATTCAAGTAAACAAAAAGAGATATGAATATGAGTGTAAAAATGTCATTTTACACCAAAAATCAAACTTAAATGGATAAAGTATTTATTTAAACAAAACTTTTTTTGGTATTTATTTTTTGTCAACAAGTACTTGATACAACTCACAATACAGATAGGACGGTTCACTAAACCTTTTTTGTCAATATTTACTTTGTATCAAGAATACATATATTTTTCGTTTCCACAAAAACCTACACTTCATCTCATAACACCATATTACTCATATTTTATTATACTATTTGCTTCAGCTAACGTAATAAGAGGAGGTCGATTGTACGCTCAAGGCAAAATAATTCAAACTTCGGCGGCGTTCTTTTCTCAATAAAATTTGACAAACCAAACCTAAGTTTTGACACTTGACATGATTTCAAAAAACGTTCAACATATTTATGTGGTCGTTTCATATATCCATTGTAGTTTCCTCGCAACATCTGCTTTTGCTTTTGAAGTGACATTTGTGAAATTTTGTGAACATCTCCAGCAAAACCGTAGACGATCAAGATTATCAGCATTGCTTGAAGTTCCGCCGAAATAAAAAATGAAATTATAAAAATTGGAAGTTGCTTTGATCGAATGAGTGTAACCACAGAAATAATTTGTGCGGTCCCACTTGTAAGTAAGAAAGAGAAAAAAAGCGATCGCATGAAGTCATTATACATTTCAGTGAGCAAATGAATTTCTCGTGAATTGGCCAAATTGCCATATGCCATTTCTAGGCAGTTTGTTGTACCACTTTTGAGTTGTCCAATGATTGACCTAAAATTTCGAAAAAACAATATTAAAATTATTTGGCCACGAAAATGTAAAATGGGGAGGCGATAATATTGTTGAAATGCACTAAGTCGACAATATACAGTGACGAAAATGTACTGTGGAATTTTATTAGTCGAATCATTTTTGGTAGTCGAATGCATACATAGTCGACTCTGTAAAATAAGTCGAATTTTGTCGAATTTATGAACAGTCGACTGTGTATTTAGTCGAATGCATAGATAGTTTACTGTATAATGAGTGGAAAGTGTACATTAATATAGGCCAGGTTGTCAATCAAAATGATGATCCTCAAGTCTCAGTATGAATGTTTGTTATGGGCAGCCTGGCTATCGAAAATTTCGTAGCCCTTCTGTAAGACTTTTGGTTCATAATAGCCATAATTGCTGACTTGATAAGACAAAGGGTATAAAATATAGCCTAACAAGTTCCAATGAAATAAACTAATTATTCTGTTTTGCGCTTGCTGTCGTCATGAAGTTCAACAAATAAGTTGGCTGAAAATGTTCCACAATTCTACAATTACATAATCTTCTACATAAAGATAAATATATTTCGATACTGCTTAGAGTATTAAACGAGGCTGCATGGACACTCGTGAACACCGAAATTAAATCAGTCATAAAATATTATTAAGTAGCCTAAAAAAGTTGAATTTAGTAATAAAATCGTAATCGCACCATATTAATTCTGCAAGGTTGCGTACACTTTTAGTTTTACGAACCATTAGTGCTAATACCGTCGAGATGGTGAATCTTAAATCGACAAGCAAATTTGTACTAAAGCTTAGTCGCTTAACAAATTTCAATTCAAAAAATTGGTTGACTCTAACCGGTAGTATTAAAAAATAATATGTAGCAACAGTCGACTAGAAGCATTTCTACAATATTATACTGACCCGTAAAAATATAAATAAATCTATTGCTCTAAATAATACCTATGTGCCATTTCCTGACAAAACGTCAGCGAAAGAACTCCAATAAGTATATCTGCCACCAACCAGTACCCTTGTATAGCCATCATTGTCCAAATAACAAAGTTTAAAATAAATAGTATTCCCTTCCACAGAATATTTATGAAGATGCTTTGACAATTCAGTTGCGAGAATAGGTGGTCCAGTGACCATAATGGATCAAATGGCATTTCATTATTCAAAGTACAAGCAAGTGAGATTCCAGGAGAGAATATCCATTTGCAAAAGAAGAATGTAGCCTTTAAAGCGAATTTCGCTAATTTTGATTTTGTTGTAGACTTAGCTATATGGTCTGTATTAGTATTTGGTAAAAGTCGGTTTAATTAATGTTAAATGATAATAAAGCGTCATCTTCTATAAAAATGTACAACTTACTATTCAAATATTTTCTTTCGAATCCAATTGCTCCATTAAAAAATGATATGAAATCATTAGGAAACGTTCCACGAATTCGGTAGCGTTCAGAGGAATTGAAACTTATTACCATAATAAATATGCACACAATTTCATTCACAGACATACTTTTATGATGGTTGTCGAATAAGTTTTTCTTTATTTCGCGAGCAAGAAATGTAATGGAAATCAAAAGAAGTAGTATCCAACGTGCTATAAAACCATTTTTAGCGCTGCGGTTTTCAAGTATTGTAAACTTTTGGGTTTCGGTGGCAAAGGTAAATAATTGACCACCAATTGTTGGAGAAATTTTGTTCGCTTGGATTAAAATTTTCAAGAAATTCTCGGTGAGTATCATTTTGGTTTTATATTGCGAAATATTGAATTGATACTTAACCTTTTGGAAACAGCAGTACGTTATGGGACTAGAATACAAGAATGTAGGTTTTGCACAAGAGAATCGAATATCTGAATAGTTGTAGCGAAAATTATGAACTGTTGCTATTATTCTTTTTGATCTTTTAAGTTGTGTCTTAAGATTTGTCAATAACATTTTTTGATTTATGTTTTTGCTTCAAATTAAATTTCAAATGAATTGGTAATTAAAAATCATGTTAGTTATAATTAAATTTCGGTTAAAACTAATCAGAAATTCAACACAACATAAATTTTAATTTTATATTAAAGCAATAAAAACATGTTTTTATTGTTTTTAGCATAAATTGACTAGAAAGCTTCAGCCAGGTACGAACAGTAGCAAGATTTTTACACTTATTAATAAAATTAAAACTAGCTTAAGACTAGAAACAGGAAATATCAAGCCATATATTGATTTTTTATCGGAGTTGACTTAACCATGCATGACCAGAGTAAATATGACTATTGGCTTACGTTAGTTATTTGTATACGCTTATGTCAAAAGCATTTTTCATACTTGTAAAGTTTCAGGTCAAATTATTTAATTAAAATTAGATAATACTTCATTACACAACACGTTTCTGCTTAAAAATTATGTTTGGATGTTTTGTAATAGGGTTATAAAATGTAGTTGATTTTGAAAATTTGATGCCTTTTGAAGCTTATTTTACTAAGGAAAAATAATTTTAAAATGTAGTAGTCAGGAGTCAAATCATGAGTCACTTTGATCATTCCTGGCTACTGTTTCGTTAAAATGGAGGTGTACGTTTTAATGTAGGGTTTACTTTACTGTTTTATACAGTAAAGACTCACGACGTTTTTGGAAAAATATTCCAATTGGAAAAGAATTTGCGATATTTGTGAACCTGTTTTGTGAAATGAGTTTTTTGAATCCATGCATTTAATAAATAAACTGACAAAGGTTAGACAACAATAAACTTGTCAAATATCACTCTTTATTGACCACTCTCTTCTACTCTCTACTGTTTCGCATAAAACAGTAGAGAGTAGAAGTTGCTAAATTAAAACTAATTTAATATTTATTCATTGTCAACAAATACTTGACAAAACTAGCAATAAATTTATTACGCGACAAGACGATTTCGTTACGAAATTGCGAATTTCTGTTGATATCTATTCATATAATCTATCATTTTTTATTATAATTAATTCTAAATTTCTTTGTTTTCAACTGCTTTATGTTAATTATTTATTTGCTTCGGCTATCGTAAAAGAAGCAGGTCTATTATACGCTGGATACAAAATAACTGAAAAATTGCTGGTGTTTTCTTCTCAATAAAATTTGATAAACCAAACCTAAGTTTTGCCACTTGACACGATTTCAAAAAACGTTCAAGATATTTACGTGTTCGTTTCATGTCTCCATTGTAATTCCGTCGTACCATTTGATGTTGCCTATGCAAAGAAAGTTCTGAAATTTTGTGAACATTTCCAGCAAAACCGTACACTACTAATATTATCAGCATTGTTTGTATTGCCGTCGAAATGAAAAATAAGACTATAAAAACAGGAAGTTGCTTTGATCGAATGAGAGGTACCACAGAAACAATTTGTGCGGTCCCATTCGTAAGTAATAACGAGAAAAATAGTGAACGCATAACATCATTATACATTTCAGTGAGCAAATGAATTTCTCGTAAGTTGATCATTGTACACTTAGCCATTTCTATGGTATATATTGTACCAGATTGGAGTTCTTCGAGTGTGCCAATAATTGCCCTAAAAATTTCAAAAATTATAAGTAAAATCTATTGGCTACAAGATTAGGCATACACTTGTAAATAAACTCTAATGAATTAATACTACCTGTGTGACATTTCCTGACAAAACGTCAGCGAAAGAACTCCAATAAGTATATCTGCCACTAAAAGATACCCTTGTATAGCCACTATTGTCCAAATAATATAGTTCAAAATGAGTAGTGTTCCTTTCCAAAGTATATTTAAGAAGAGATTCTGGCAATCCAGTAGAGCAAATAGATGGTTCAATGTCCATACTGCATCAAATGGCATTTCATTGTGCAACGAACATACAATCGCTATTCCAGAAGAGAATACCCATTTGCAAAACAAATGTGTAGCCTTTAAAACGAATTTTGCCAGCCTAGATTTTGTAGTAGACTTAGCTATATGATCTAAAATAGTATTTAGTAAAGACGATATTTAAACGGTTTTAATATATAATCTTAAAAAAGGGCTTCGTTTTTTAAAATCTTAAATATAACTTACTCTGCAAATACTTTCTCTCGATTCCGATTGCTCCATTAAAAAACGAAATGAAATCTTCAGGAAAACTTCCACGAATTCGGAGGCGTTCAGAAGACATCCAAGGTACTACAATCATGAAAATCCACACATTTTCTTCCACAGACGCACTGTCATCATGGTTGTCCGACAATTTTGTCTTTACTAGACGAACAAGAAAGGTAACTGCAACGAACAGGAGCAATATCCAACGTGCCATAAACCCGTTCTTGGCGCTAGAATTTTGAAGCATTGTAAATTTTTGGGCGTTTTTATTAAAGGTAAATAGTTTACCACAAATGACTGGCGAAATTTCGTTCGCTTGGATTAAAATTTTCAGGAAATTCTCGGTGAGCAACATTTTGGTTTTTAGGTTGCAATATGTATCGTATTGGAAAAATGAACGTTGTTTTCCCAGAAGAGAATACGAAGAGTTGTATGGAACTTTTCGACTGCTTGGTTTTCTTAATTTTTAGTCTACTCGGTTTTAATTTGAGATTTGTTAATAACATGTTGTGATTCATGTTTTTGCTTACTATTCATTTTCAAGAGATTGCATATGCCAAAATTATGTAAACAAAGTTATCTAATTAACTTAATTTTATAGGAAAATATTTTAGAATACGTTTGTATTGTTTTAGGCATACGTTTCAGCCACGTAAGTACAAGTGGCAAGAATTTTATACTTAAGCAATTAAAAACAGTATAAGACTAGAAACAAAGAAATATCAAGCCATATATTGATTTTGTATCAGAGTTGACTTAACCATTACCAAAGTAAATATTTGACTATTGCTTTAGTTATTTGTACACGTTTAAGTCAAAAGTATTATTCATACTTGTAAAGTTTCTGGTCAAGTTATTTAATTCAAATCAGATAATTCGTCTTTACACAAAATTATGCTTAGTAAGCAGCTTATAAAATGTTTCAGATTTTGAGAAATTGATGCCTTTTCAAGCATGTATTACTAAGAGAAAACAATTTTAAAGTATTGTAACCGGGAAAATCATGAGCCGAATAACATATTTCCCATTATTCTGTGTTATTATCTCGATAAACCTAAATAAGTTCACAATAAGTATTATACAATCACTCTGCTTTTGTTTGTGATGTTGAAAAACATGGGCTCATGAATTTTGTTGATTTTTGTGTTGCTTGTTTTTTGATGTCAGATAGTCTGCTCTGGGAAATTTAAATGGTTAAAAACGATCTGATTAAGAATAAAAACTAGTGTTAGCCCGAAAGGGACTGAATATTAAACTTTGGACCGACACCTGGATTGAACTATGGACTTTCTTTGTCTACCCCGAAGAGTGAAGGTTATCC
>JAQFXM010008525.1:0-10556 GCA_034693345.1 Entomobrya multifasciata | reverse complement strand
CCTAAAAACACCAAAAAGTCAAATTTCGTGAACCATCGTTCATGCGATCCTTCGATTCCAAATAATGTTGCTCAATAATTTTCGAAAAGCTTTCATCTGATAGCATTTTTCCTTTGGTGAATATTTTTAGAGTTTCCTTTTTGTCAGGAAGCTGGTCATCTTTCGTTAGCTGAAATAAATTATAAATGATCCCTTTGATATTTTGTAGCATCACAGTTTCTAGCTTCAAAACAATTTATGAAACAGGTATATATTCATCAAACGTTCTAGAAAACGGTTTACTCACTATTCCAACAGTCTCGTAAACACAATGCTTAAGACACTGAAATAAAATGAATCAGTTCCCGTTATCGATATGTTTATTAGTTGCCCATGATCAAGTCAAATGCTTAACTTACTTTGTCTTCATAATTAAATTCTTCTAATGTAGCATTCCGTGGATATGGTTTGCGATCTTCCTCGTCATCGTCTTTTTTGGATTCACTTTCCACCTTTTTGTGACACTCTTCATGTGCCCTGTAAAATGCTTCTGTCCACTGCACATTTTGTGTACATTTCACTTCTCCGATTTCAATAGCATAGACACCAATAGCCATATGTTGGAAATTTAAAGTAATCAACCCTAAAAACGTGAGCACAACAAAGCTAACTTTAGACATGACTGAAAAATAACGATTAAAGAACGAATTGCCAACAAAGTGTATAGTCTGTTTGTACAAAACGAATCGTTTGTGAGCTCGAAATAAATTAAAATAGAAATCAAAGTATGTTTTCTTTTATATACATATGCACCTTTATTAGCGAATGAATTTAAACACTAACGTAATGCATTATTATGATTATTATCAAGTTGATAATAAGTGACAAGAATTATTATGTAATTTTCATATATCTATAATTATTGGATGTATGACTGACAGTTGCATAAAAATTACCGATGAGCGTGCAAAATTATTTGAACAGTTAATATGTGATTGAAGTATTGGACTAATTTTGGTTAATAACACAAATGCTAATCACAATGTAGTCGATTATAGTAGTTATTATGGGGAAACTTTAACACACATATAAGAAACTTGTTTAATTCACCAAACTTGGCATGGATGTCATTCAAAAACTTTTTAGTATTAATATGTCCATGACATTTTGAAAACTTAATGGAATGATTATGGATTTTTGTGGTTGTATAAAATCATTTCGAGTGCATCATGGTCCGAAAAATTAGATGTTAATTGTATCTTAAAATTTTACAAGTGGTCGCCCTTTGTCCGCTTTTTTGGGATTTTTCAGAGGACAATGAAATAATGGACAAAACTCTTAAAGCGGGACAGTTCTGACACCAGGAAAAAATCTATTCTTATTCATTGTGCTCTAGTTCCTCAGAAATATGAGTGATAATTTACAGTTTGGGTTTTTATAAAAATTTCTTTTTTAACTGAAAATGCTAAGTTTGACGTGATGAACAGCAAAATAATGGCTTGTCTAGACCACTGCTGATAGGATGTATAACTTTTTATTTCTCTAATAATGAACCATTTAAAGAGATAGAAATGCTTTTATTTGACCCCTGACTTTCAAATTGTAAGTTTATTTTTCAAACCATTATGACAACGACAAACTTGTTATTTTAAATGCTGGATTTGATCCAAGGTACACAAATTTTTTTCACGAATAAATTCGTAATAATTTATAAGTAATCCAGGGACACTTTCAAAATTAGTTTATTCGGAAGTAAAACAAAAGGCTACTGAAATTTAACAACCTCATCGCCGTTGTTATGGAATTGCAACAATTTCTGTAGTAAGGTAACCTAAATATTTTTATTTGTAGTGACAATTTCACAAAGTATTCCTCGCTTTGCTGTACATAAACCTGAATGCAAATGAAGGTGACTTGGGGTTGCTGAATAATACACACAAGTTTGAATAGCTTGATAAGAGCCTATTACACCTGCCGTAGAAGAAAGTGCAACTTTATCAAAATCCCAGACAAACTGAGAATGGGTTAGTGCATCTCTTCCGCCAGTCCAGAATTCTATTTAGGGAAAAATATTAATATTTATTTTTTGTAATAATCTAAATCGTGATAAAAATTAATTTTATGTACCTCCTGTGAAGGCAGTCGTGTTGGACGCTTTTGTAAGGACAGTTTGCTGAGCGACAGTTTTTATTGATGCAAGATGCATGCCACTGCTTGTGCATAGCAACTTAGCTTCTGCAAAAGTCTAAAGAACACATTTCAATCGTCCAATTTTTATTATTAAATTTGCAGAATTTATTTGTGAAATGTTATTATAAGTTTTACCAGATTAGAACTTTTATCAGCAAAGTAACTTTTCCCATCTGCGCTTCCGATGTAGTTGAATTGAAATTCTTTTACATCTAATAGTCAAAATATTGTAATTAAAATTTATATCACGAAACATTTTTTTTAATAGGCTTACCATATCTGGAAGATGTCGGTGTTGATGTTACTACGTATGGCAACACCGAAATAGCCAGACAAATATTAATTACCACAATGGACCCTTTCATTTTAAAATTTTGTCGAATGAAATGCGAATTAGACTGGTGAATTTTTTTTTTGCAATTGTATTTGCAATGATACAAATTCACAAAATGCTTTCACTATTTAAACCTTTTTTCAAAAATAAGCACAGGAAGAACTATGGTTATTTGCTGCGTGATTTTGATTGATATGACTGTTTAATTGTTCAATATTTTAACTACCAAATTTTCATCTGGTTATCTCGTTTAGTCAAGTGTGTACATGTTTTTCCGTTTGGATGGAATTTTAAAAATACGATAAATGACTTTACGAGCTTTGATGTTGGAAATACAATCTGCAGATATTGTTTAGCAATATGATATAAAGCATGTTTGACTTAACTCGAGATTTTTTCTGAAAGTAATAAAAATTTAGTTGAATAAAGTCTCTGAAAATTTAATCTATTTCATTAACGATTTCATAAATCCACAAAAAATCATTTTCTAAGAAATTGGAAGCAAAACTGATCTTGTAAGCTTTGTATTCTTGGTGAGTCATGTTTACAGCGCGTGGTATTGTCAAAAAATAATAATAAATGTAATCTTTATGCATATGAAGCATTAAATTTCTCCAATAATTTTACGTGTGCAAACAATATCCAGGAAAGGAAAGTTATGTGTTCAACAATATTAGATTTGAAATAAGCATTTCTCATTTTATCAGAGTAGAAAACATTAGTTGTCCGTCAATACTACTGACAATAATTTTTTTTGAGAAATTGTGGAATTCGAAAATTGTATGAAATACAGTTATACACACTTAATCTTCGACGTACTTCTTGTTTGCTTGATGCTTTCCACGTTCCAAAGGTTTCCAGAAAATGGCACTTATGTTTGTATGGCAATATACTAACTTCATCAATCATTGTATCCATTTGCCATACAGTTGTCAATAATTGTGTTTTAATCTGATTGTAATTTGGTATTTCTGTTTTGCCCAAAACTGGTTACAGAGATATCGAAAACAGGTTGCAGTCAGTCATTTGTTATCAACACACAGTTGATCTTTAGTTTTCGTTCATTCTGACTGTCGGACAATAAGCATAGTTTAAGTTTTAAACAATTAATACATTACGACACATAAAAAAAGTGTTAAATAAGCATAACTTGCTGCTGCGAGATTAGTTTAATCTTTTGTGAACGTTAGCTTAATGCATGCAAATATGGTTTACTTAACAAAAAATATAAGTTAACCTTAATCACAAGTTTTTTTTGCAAAAGGCAACACGATGTTTTTTTCTTAACCATATAAAAAACTCAATTTAAACCAAATTAAATTTGCGTTGAATTTTATTATGACGGCGTTCCGAGTGCATCTATCAATCATCATTAGGATAATATGACATATGAGTCAATATTGATGAAATCACTTGAATATCATCAAATAATAAGTTTTCCCCAATTAGCCTGCTTTTGATTTTACATAAACGTATGGCATAGTTTTGATGATTAATGATACAATTATGTGCGCATCTTTGAAACCAAATTGAGCAGTATCTGTTAATCATAAAGCTTATTAGTTGGGATACGATAATACGGTCAGAAGGGACACTAGAAGTGTTACCTCTAACCGAAAAATACAAGGCGAATTCTACTTGTCGAAAAATATTTTTTTGTCGAAATGCCATTTAGCGAATTTGGTTTACTAGTCGAATTTGCATTTCTGTCGAATATTCTCATAACATGCCAGTAAACATCCTCAAAGGTCTTCAAAAACTGTCTTACAGTTACATTACTTCCATAAGCACTCAGCATTTGTTTTGAAGTGTACATAACTGCGTTAGTGAAAACCAATCTAGGACTAACAGTGCAGTTAAGAGTTGGACCCGTAGAATCACTGTTTAGTTGAGTGTTCACATCCTCTTTAACACAAGCTTACTTACCTCAGGAGTCAAGTAGAAAAGCAGTGTCACTAATAATATCGAAACTGTCTGGGTACGTTTCTGATTAAACAAGGTACCATTAAAGGAAACCAAATGGCAGGTTACTTAATTAATTTCATGCACAAGAGGCTCGCCTGAAGGTGTTAGCAGTAGACTTGAAGTGATCGACGGACAATTAAGTGACCCTGAAAGGGAACATTAAGGTAGTACTATGAATAAGTTCCAACGCTGGCTTTACCAGTACCAGGAAAAAGTTGTTGCATTAATTATATTTCATCTTCTTTTGACAAAACACGTAGTACTGCAAGCGTCCCCAGACCTAGAGTATGAACAATAAGCCACCAGCAGCTGCAACAAGCCACAGCGACAGATTAAAACTTAAATGATTTTATCAATTTTCAAGAAACGCTTGTTAATGCCACTAAAATTATGATACGAATGCTACAAAATGCAATAACTTTATGTATTGTAATATTCTACTAAAATGCTTCGTCTAATATATTTCTACAGGATCTGACTCGGCTAGTATATTTCGACTAGAAAATTTTCGCCTAGCATTTTTCGGTTAGAGGTAACACTCCTAGTATCCCTTCTGACATATTATACAGACCCAAATAGTTACCCAAAATCACGTCGAACTGTGGAACGGGCTTACTTTGTCATCATAATCAAATTATTCAAAAATCGCATTACATAAAAAAGCTTTCCGCTATTCGTCGTTATCACCGTTCTTGAATTTACTTTAAAAATTTTGCAAGAAATTTCATAAGCCTGGTGAATGCCTCTTTTCAGTTTACATTTTACTTCTTACCATACATTTAGAAATAGCTTAAATATTCGAAGTTATGAAACAAACTACTAATCGAATAAATCAACTCTAGATTTTTTTGTCGAAGAAGCCTGAAGTAAAAAATCTGGATTCTTTTATACCTCTAAAAAATAAAAACTTGATCACTTGTTTATTTAATAATATACTCAAGCCACACTCAACATGAAAATTTAACATTTAGTAATTTACTAAGATGCATAAATATGTAGTTAATAGGATAAAGTGTAACGACTAATAACTACGCAGAAAATTATGAAAGACAGGCGTATATTTGCAATATAAACCATTACTTTTTATTAGATGACGTGTATTAAATAGAATTAGTGAGGTATTAATTTTAGTGAAATTTATAGAATGCTAATTAATTTGGCTGAAAAGCGTGAGATCAGTGCCACCAAACCTGTTTTCAGATTTATTGATAGTGCAACAACAAAAGTTTCGAAAGTTTAACTAGACGAATTTAGTTTTTAATTGGTGCGAAAAAGCATTTGTAATACTTGAAGTCGAAGTCAAATTGAATACTTCTTGGTAAAATCTTCCTCGGTATTAAGAATCATCCCAAATCCATGAATGTCAAAATGCATAAAATTTGTTCATTTTTATAAAATTGTTATAAAAAAGTTAAAGGGCGTACATAGATTATTTAGTAGTATTGTACTACGTCCAACATAAAACAAATTCTCTTCTTCACAATTATCTAACTACAATTGTTTCGAAAGCGTGGCCAATATTGTTTAAAACGGTAACATTATGCATTTTATATATGAGTACGCTACTAGCCAAGCAGTCATATAGGCAAAACATGGGCCTATATGAAGTGTTGAAAAGCCGTTAGATAACGATAACGTTAGATGCATCCTCAGTATTATTTGACCGAAAACGTAAATGATCTAATCAATTGAAAAACGCATGAGATGAATATGTTAGCTGTTACTAATGTGGAGTGAAAGAATGCTTGATAAAATAATTTTTGATGTATGGTTTTTTGTTTATTTTTAAACGAAAGAAAAGGATCAATCAAGATGATTACTACTGATAAAGACTTTGGATTTTGTTGTAATAGAATGACATATTTATAATTGATAATCTTCAACGTTTCCAAGAACTTACAAAATCGAAACTAATGAAAAACGCTAGTAATCCTTTTTGCTCGAAAGTAAAGTACATCAGTTACTTACGTCTTAAATTATGTGAAACTTTGGATAACACCTTGTTAAGTTACAATGTCGTTGACACCAAAACAGTGTTTTTCATTTTTTATGTTGATATTTCACAAAGAATGCCATATTTGTTAGTACATGGCACGGCACGCAAGTTCTTATAACCTGAAGTTGCTTCGTAGTACAAACAAGTTTGAATACGATAAAAATAACTGATTGGACCGGCCGAAGTTTCGTTGACGGGCTCTTCGTTTACTTCCCATGCAAATTGGGAATGTGTTCGTGAATCCCTTCCGCCAGTCCAGTAACCTTTACGGTAAAAATATCAAATTGAATAGAGCTGTGTACCTTTAAATCAAAACCTTGAATTGTATGAGATGTTACCTCCAGATAATGTTGAAGAATTTTTAAGAACATTTTGCTGAGCGACAGATGTTATAGATGCAGATCGCATAGAACTGTTCTTGCAAAATTGGCTAGCCTCTGACCAGTCCTGTGTGAAACATTTATTAGTTCAGGCTACCATATAAACATTAATAATATTCATTTTTACCAAACTTATGATGGTTTCAGCAAAAAAGCTTTTTCCGTCTGCGCTTCCAATGTAAGTCAGTTGAAATTTTCTTGCAACTATGTAAATAAAAGAAAATATTATTATATTTTGGTAACAAAATGTGTCTGATAATAGCTTACCATCAATCGAAGTAGTTGGCATTGATATTGTGATGTAAGGCAAATATGATATTGCCAAAATACCGACAATAATAATTGGAACTGTAGAGCCCTTCATCGTAATTATAAAGAAATGTCAAACACTTTGGCAGCTTACCAGCAAGTAATTGTAATAAACTGACCATAACTCTCAGTTGTGCATCCTATTTGTACTCATCAAAATGTAGCGCCGGTCCAAATATTAAAGTTTATGACAGATTTTGATTAAGTTGCTCTTATTCAAAACCAATGATGGACTTCAGATGTTGAATCCTTATCTATGCATATTTTAAACTAATAGCTTAATATCGTGAAAAAATTTGAACGTTTAATTTTACTACTCTTAAACAAAGCAGATGAACACATTGAAACAAATTGGAAATTCATAAATGAAAAGCTAATCATGCTATCAATCACTGTCATATTTTGCTCACTTAATGCTCTTCACAAAAAAATTAGTATGAAGAAAATCCGATACACAAAATATGTCCAATTTATAGTGAATTGACGTAATACCAAACTACATTTTTGACACTTGATTGGTCATATCTCAGAAACTTTTGAGTTTTTGAACGTTGTTTTATGACGAGTTTAATTCCACATTATCAAGATTAAAATGCATGTATTATTTAATCAACGGAAAGTCGGGTGAAATTCAATACCAATCGAGCTTGTCTTGTCGAATAAATGGACACGTTTGAATAATAATAATAATGAAAACATGATGAAAGTTTTGGAGTTATCGTGCTCACAGACGTGCATAGGCAGGCTTTTTCCTACCCACACCGTTAAAAAGAAACACTATCGGATTTCAATGAAAATTGAATAACGTATGATGTTTGACGTTTAACGTAATGAAAATATAGATGTGAACAAAGAATAATAATTTTTTGTTTAAGTTTAAAACCAAGTGAAATATTTATACGTATTGTGAATTGATGTTTAACTTTAAGCTTGTATCAAACGATAGTATAGTCTATTTGTTTACGAAACTCCATGTGAATGGCATTTTCACATTTATCCGCTCACATCAGCCCTATTTGTATTGTAAAATTAATTATAAAAATCGTAAAGTCAAAAATCTTCTAAGCTATATTGTAATTCAAATGATCAGCCTTTTGCCGGTGCATATTTCAAGTCAAGATTATTTGAGTATGTTTTTGAGTAAGTTAGCTTCAACCAACACAATATACTAATCAATCTTGACACCTATACTAATTTAGTAGATTGCAAAAGCATAGTTTTTCAAGTATGGATTTAGTTACTCTTTGGAGTTGTCCAAAGATTTGAGAAAAAAGTTTTAAAAGAGTTATAAAGCTGCAAATAAAATTGTAAAAAATTTGAGTTCATATTTACGAGTTTTTTCATTTGGTTCTTGGGGTTAAGTAAAACCACATTCAAAAAGAAAAAAAGCAATATTCATTAAACATATGGTTCTAATCAGCCAGTACGTATTTACGGTGGACGAATGAACATAAAAATAGTCACACTTGTGCTACGGTACTTATGAACTGATACAGTCAACCAATAATAGTTATCATTATCGTTTACTTAATTTATTTATTAAAATGAGTTAAGTCAGTCACAATGAATAATTGTTATTATGCTATCTTTACAAAAGTCATTAAAAAATTACAAATGGGAAACTGTCATGAATGTGTAAGGATTATTATTATAATGTTAATTAGAAGTATACCAGTTTGACGTCGACCTAAAAAATTGGTTAAGTTTATCATAGATTCAACTTTAACGCAATTTATCATACATTTTTTCGTGATTATTCAATAAGTGTTTTATTTTATGTAAAACGAATTCTTAGTCGATTTTGACTTAATGTATAGATTTTTTGAACTCAAAATTATATGAAACTGGTTAATGCTTAAGCTTAATTCAAAAACCTGTAAAAAGCCAAATTTTGTTTTAATATGCCACTTTGAAGAACTCCCGTAAAACTAGAGTCGTATAATTCAAACGTCACGTGAAGGGCTAGAATTTGATGGATTATATAATACATTTTAAAAATTGATTTAAAAACTACTAATTTATATGGTCAATCATTTAGATTCGTCACAACGGAGAGCAGGCTAGATGCTTTTTTTAAATGTAGGATTTCAATTAATATTCGATGAGGTAACATTCAAGTATTTTTTACCAAAAATTATCATTTCGAATGTGCGAAAACAGGACGCTTTCAACATCATTTATTTGAACAATGTGGTATTTATTTGATGTTATGTTGTGCAATTTTTACCTTGGAAAACATTAAGCTGTGGTACTTATCAAATTAACGCAATTTTTCTTGTTCGTCATTAATGGGAACAAAAGTCATTATCATTGATCAATTTGTTATTAAATCAATAAAATTGTTGGTCAATTACAAATGGTTTTATTTCAAGAATTTGTATTTTACTTTCATAAAAAGGTATGACAGAAATGAAGAACTGGACATTCGTTAATGTTTAATCGGTACTGGTTACTTCCTTCACATTTTAAGTACTTTTTTAACCAAATGAACAACTAAACCAAATTACTAAATTGCCACCGCTACTGGCTTTTCCCATTAGCTAGGGGTTAACAGCAATATAAGTGCAAATTTAGATGTCGCATGTCTAGATAATGTCAGATGCACAGTACATCTAATCAAATATCCATCATAGTAACGCAGCAACTACACACTGAACAGATTAATATTTATTAAAGTTTCGTTTTCAAACCCTGGTTTTAGGTGGTCACATAAAAAAATTTTTTAAACGCTGTTTTAGATAAATTTACACCAAAAAGGGCATATTATTTACTATCCACAATTTTATCTTGTTTTGAAAACTCAATTAGGGAGTATATGAAATTTAACTAGTAAGTTCTCTAGGAGAAGGTTTCTGGGGCATTTTTTATCATGGCGTTTTGACACAAAAAATTGTGAGATTCTTCCTAAATTAAATAAATGAAACATGAATTTGACTCATAGTCAAAATATCTTAATTTAGTTTGATCTTAATTTGAAACTTTATTTCATAATTAAACTGGATATTTTAATACAATGAATCTACACTCCATAACAATAACCTAAAATATTTTCATAAAAATTCGCATAATTTCATTGCCCTTTTTTCTACCAGTCATAACATTATGGCAAAATCTATAAGGTAAGTTTATTCTTCCGCCTTAGCCTCTTCCTTTCCATCATCCTTTTTAGGCTTTTTCTCAAGACAATAAAATGGTGGCCTATGTTTCTTAATAAAAGCTGCCCATTCATCAACTGTCTCCTTGGAAACCTCTGTTGTCTTGAAACAAGTCTTTGCATCTGGTAGTCCCGTGGTATTTCTCCCCTTCGTCAACTCCGTTTCTGCCGCATTCCAAGCATTCTCCACATACTTTTCTTTACCAGCCATTAAAGCTAAAACTTACTTTTGACCTCTAGGTAACAAAG
>JAQFXM010008524.1:0-10559 GCA_034693345.1 Entomobrya multifasciata | reverse complement strand
TCCTCGGAGGGGAAAGCGGAGAAGAAGAAAGAAAGATTGAAGATGAACAAGAAAATGATGAGATAGCGATGGCGGTGGATCTTTGAGGCATTATGTTTTTGATATTAGATGTGATATGCGATGCGGTAGTGATAACTTTATTGGTGGTGGTGAAAAGAATTGCCTGAAGGCTGCATTACTTTGTGAAGTAATATGATTTGGTTTACCACTTACTTCCCACACAGCACACATAAAGTGTTATGATATATGAGGTATTGTCTGTGTGATTGGAACAATATGACCATTCTTTTATTATTTATTGTGCTGCTGAAAGCTAAATAGTTGGAATGAATGCAGTGAAAGCTTGTAATGAAGTGACCAATCTGAAATGTGGGGAGATGAAACCAAGAATATTTTTCGTGTGTCAATATTTTTCATGTAGCAAATCTTTTTGAGCCAAAAAATTGAAGACAAAAATCCCTCTTGGTTTTTAGAGTGAGATTTTACTGTACACAAAACAACAGAAATCGAGAAAAGAAGTTGTAGCATTGTAAGTACTTTATAAGGACATGTTAGTGTGTTTTCGTTTTCAACATCTTTATCCTGAAAGAGATCTGATAGGATCAAAGTGATAGCGATGAAATCATTATTGCTTCGAAAGCTAAAGATTGTCTATTTGTGCATGGAACACTAAATTCGGTGTGTTAAAGCAGAGAACAGGGGATAATAGTGGAAAGGAGGGAAATGAATGAAAGAAAACTCATCATCAGCATAATAATCCAGAGTTAATGATGACAAAGACAACCAAATTATTACATTCATTAGTGAAAGTGATGTTCATTTTTGTGGTTGACCAAGACTAGATATAGATAATATTACAGATTCAAAGCGAACATCATGCAATATATTGCTTATCCGGGTACAAAACGTGTCTCTTATAATTAGTTTTCATGATTTCTCCCTCATGTGGTCCATGTAGCTGATGTAGCGTTCAGCACTTCCTGAAATGATGATAAAATGACCTGAAAAAGGAATTATGATGGATTTATTAGAGTTGGAGATCAGTCATATCATCACATAACTCATATAGGGACAGTACAGATTAATAGCTGGCACGTAATGACATTGACATCAACACATCTCGCAATATTAAGGGTTTTTGAAGAATGAGTGAAAAATTACCGTATTTCCCGATTTTTCCCGGAATTTCCCGCCCGGAAATATCAAAACATGTATATTTTTTAAACGTGAGAATATAAACACTATGCAGAGTAGCTGTTTCTGCAGACATCCATATGGCTACAAAATTCCGTTTTTTTAAGATTACAGCGTAGTAACAGAAACCGGAAGGATAAAAGATGAAGAGCAGACTCCTGAAGACAATTTTGAGAAAAGATGAAGACGCTGCGAGTTGCCAGGCATTTTATTTTGCAATGAAATATGTATTCTAAATACCTTGAAAGGAATACCAATGACTTACATGTTTTTGAGTACATATAAGGATTGTACTGTATTTTACAAGAATTGCGTCGCCTAAGTGGGTGCGTGGGCATGAATTATTCACAACAAGGTCATCATCAAATTGGTAGAGGAATAGGTACGGATGAGTGAACATAATCGGTAAATAAGAAGGAGAAAATGTAAAGGTTAAAGAAATCTTGGAGTGCAAGGGGTAGAAATTGGAAAGTGTGAAAATGCTTTTGGGAAATGATTTTGTTTGGGGGTAAAGATAAATACAGTTTCAATAGACACGTTTCTTGGTTCGGATTGAAAAGAGGAAGTTTTGCATTATCGTATAGCAGCATGTTTTCTATTTCTATCAACCTTATCCACAATTCAAAAACGTGTTTGCTGTGTAGCATGGTAAATATAGTAGCAACTAGCAACCAGCATTGAAGGAGTTTTTGAAAACGAGAAACGTGTTTGGTACACAATATGGAGACATTTCAAAAACTTTGTATATTCATCTTTTAGGGAATCCATGAGTTGCATGAGTGCATTGTAAACAAGAAAGTAAATTTTTTAAAGTTGCGTGTGAAAAATTCAGTTTTTCAGTTAAAGCTTTTCAAATGTAAGGAATCTCAAGGGAAATAAATTCATTCTTTGCAGTTTGGAGAGGTGATTTTGCAAAGACATATA
Organism: Entomobrya multifasciata; assembly: GCA_034693345.1. NCBI lineage: Eukaryota > Metazoa > Arthropoda > Collembola > Entomobryomorpha > Entomobryidae > Entomobrya > Entomobrya multifasciata. Next base: position 8,441 of record JAQFXM010008524.1, on the reverse strand, counting down.
TATCGCATACGCTTATGGGCAAATGAAAATCAGAGAAAATAAGCTTGTCCAAGACATATTGTATGCACATTTTAAAAAATGAATTCGATTTAACTTTTTATTTGGAGCACTCGTTATATAATAAGCCGTATTACAAGTAGTATATTTTATCAAGTTTGCAATTTAAAGATGCCTGATAGAGTTAGTGGTGGCGCTTTTGACAATCAATTGGAGCAACCAAAATATGAGCATTGCTTGATTAAAGCGTTTTCAGTACTTGTGTAATAGGTAAGTGCCATTAACTCTTTAAAACTGGCTGACTAATTCCTGCGAAACGGAAGATGCATCCAAATTTTTGGTCATAGGATTGCCGATTAAATGAGAGAAAATTAAATGCATTCGTCCATTTGAATTTGTCTCTAGATTCAATTTGAACTTATTTGGAGTTTTTAAAAGTCAGAATTTCTTACAAATAATTATCTGAAGTGTGATTTTTGGTAAATAATTAAGTCTGTTATCCTACTACAAAATGTACTTGTAACAGTACTAAACCTAATCATTTAAGATATTTTCACCGATTGCGTGCAACATTTTTTATAGGAAAGTAACATCAGCTTGCAGGAAATGTTCCACAAATAAATTAATGTCGAACATCTACTGACTCCTTTGTTAAGCAGAATATTAGTATGTTATTACTTCTGTAGAAACTATTATTTGTGCATAATTATCATATGAGATAACTATAACTTTGCATGGCCTTTTATATTTTCACCCGCCCTATGATCAAAAAGGAAGAAAAATGAGGTTCAAAAGTCAACTTCCTTAAGCCGTCAATGGATTCTTTTTACATTTTCCTATATTGATATCGATAACATCTCACGTTTATATATTTTCTGCACTTTATCGTATGCATTGAGCTATGATGTTGCACAATTGAATACATGTATTGATGTTTAGTTCAACAAGGAGATACATAGATAACCTTTTGAACATTTACGTCTCATTGCAAGCAGAATGGCATGATCAAAATAAACAACCCAAACAGCATTTTAGTGAAAATTTGATTTACATCAGGAGTATAATATTTAATAACATAAACATTCGAGACACATGTCAACCGCATGATTGAAATTCGACTAAATTTTTACAGTAGTTTACAAGTCCACTTGATGTGGCCTGGCTCAAATGAAGAAACCGGGTCGGGTGGTGACCTCCAGATGAGTACGATGATAAGGTACGTTGAATGAAATTAAGCGTCTGAAAAGAAGAGGTGAAATCCTAAATCAATTATGTTCTGTGTTCGATCTTTCATTGAAATTTTTACACAAAATTATATTACAGCATTATATTTAATAGCTGTAAATTATCAAAGAAATTTTGTTTTACAGTAGCATGCCTGCATATTTTACATCAGCCACCAGTTTGTGGTCTTTCACCATCAAAGTTTCCCCAAAATAACATAACCTGTCTTGACAGCATAATAAACCTAAAACGATGACGATAGGAAAATGATATTATATGAACTTCAAACCATGTTAAACAGTTATACATGTCATCAATATGAAAATACAACAACGATATGGAAATGAATACCCCTTTTAAGCAGCATTTGAAACCAAGTTTAAAGTTGTCATAAAAAGAAAAAATGCATACAGAGCACCTTTTTTATCTCAATCTCCTTCAAGTGACAAATATCAATATTCCAGTTGCCATAATCTACACGTGAAGGCAATAGACCTTATTATCTCATTTAAATTGGCTTAATCATTGTGGTTATCTTTACTCTGATGGAAAGTAACAAAACGATTCAGCCCTCAACCGGTTCTCTATATTTTAGCTTGTAATATTATACAAAATACAGAAACATTCCTTCTCTGCTTAATTTTGTTAACCAAAGTCATAATCGTTATCGTCTCGGCATCCCGGTCATTATTGGTTAGAAAGTTCGTAAACACACATTGTACAGATTACATCAACGGAATGTACAGTTTTACCGTACAATGGAATTCACAGAGTGGAAGACAACAGTCAATGGATTGCGAATGGTGATGATGACGAATTCACAGACCACTTAATTCTGTTTGCATTGTGTATCGGCTGGCACTATACAGTGAAACCTGGACTTAGGTATGGGATAGGAAAAACACGAAACCCACGTATTTCAGTTTATGCTGAACACCATTAATTTTCTTTGAAAATGGGATCGGCTTTTAAGAAGGAGGTTCACTGTAGTTTAATATGACTAATTGAAAGAACCCACATGCATGCATATCATTATCTCGTTTTAGGTTTCTTATCATTAGGTTTACGTGGTAAAGAATAAGGTGACTTATGCTTTACTATGTCATGTCCCGCTGCGCTGGTGTGGTGAAATAATGTATGGAGTTAGAATATGATGTGATGATGAATGACATGATACGAAACATACAAGAATAGTTGAGAAACCTCACATGTGCTTTTTCATATGTGTGTTTTGTTTAATATACACAAACGCATCATAAATCCAGTAATGAAGCTGTTTTACATTACATGTCCAGTATTCAGGGCATACACATTAGAGAAGTGAATAGTGTTTGTTTTTCATTTAAAACATGCACAAATATATATTGGATATTTATAACCTATCATAACATAACTCATGTCACACAGTCAGTCATCGCGATCGCACACAGAACAGCTCATCAGTTTAGCAGATCAGTTTCCCAAAGTTCATTTAACTTTATAGGTAGAGAGGTGTCATGTTACAAAAACGGATACATAATACTGTCATGGTCCATATTGAACTGAAATTTTAACATTTTAGTTAGAAAATAGAAAAATTAGAAGCACGCACAAAGGTCTTTACGTACAGTTATTTACATACCATTATTCTCTGCTGGAGTAACATTATGTCAGGTATCAATTATCTTCTCTCTCAACCTTTTCAAATCTCAAATTGATACGTTTCTCTTAATAAATGACTGAATTGTAAATTTATGAGGCTGTGGGTGACTCAAACTCACAAAATTCTGTGAATATTTGCATATGTGCTGTGCTCGTCATAAGTCAAAGTCAATAAGTTCTGGTGTTGGAATTGAGTAAAGCTCTTTTCTTCCTCGTAACGTAACCAAACCGCATAGTTTTGGTAGTGCAGTTGTACCAGAATGGTGATAATGACTACAATTTAAAAATTCAACTATTGTAATTACAGTTTTAGTGGTTTTACACGTCTAGTCACTTTGTTTGGAAACGGGAAACAGTAGTGAAACTAATTCAATGCTAGTAGTTGGTGTTCCAATTTTAATATTTTTCTTTGCTAACTTATTTGTGTCGTGATTGAGATTTTACGTTAGGTTTGATAGTACTGAGCACATTTCATGGCTCCATAAAGAATCATTTAGGTAATGTGAAATTAGGCCATTAAAATATAACCTTACTTATTTACTTAATTACCATTTTATTTTTGGATTTGCTGTGTTGTCAATAAATGTAGTGATTTGAGTGCAAGTGAACTGGGAGTTTGACTGGTTTGGACTAAAAAAATACAACGCGTGATTTTAGTTTAAACGTAAACAAGTAGTTGATTAGGTCGCTCGCGTGGTCTTGGTTGAGTGAACTTTGGAATTTTCCGTTTTATGCAACGTAACATAAAATATGATTTGATGAGTTATTGATACAATGCTGCAGATTTGGAAATCAGACTAAAGAATTATATGGTGATCTGATCAACTTTGTTTTCTCGACTTGTCAAGAGCACTTGTGTCATGTGTGCTTGGGCTTGTGCGCATTAGGTTTTCTTTGTTCCTCCATGTCCTCAGGCACACACAAACTTACGCACGAAATTCACAATAAACTCTAATTGCAGAAATTATGAGAGTGTAGTTATTTTTAGCAAATTGCTTAATTAGTAATGCATATCCGAATATTGACGCACAGTCATAATATTTGGTGCACGTGTTCGAGTTCACATTTCCTTTGATCGGTTTGAAAACAAGCACGAGCAGGCTCAACTTTTGATTCTAAAACGCGTTTTTGTCATTTGATTGTGATAATATAGCTGTGATTTACTACGATTATTTTACGATTCCTGTACTCCACATAAATATTTAATATCGTGTTCGTCCGAAAATTAAATTGAAATTACTACATATTAAACGTGTAGATTTGTTGGTGAAAGGATTTAAAGACTGGTAATTTGCTGCTGCTCAACGCATATTTTTTTGCATCACGAAGTTATCATTCGCAATCGGACTTGAGTTTTTTATATTACGTTTAAAAAATGAACGTAACTAGTAACAATGACCCGTGCTCGTCATCAGAGGATCCAACCTCGCAAAAGTCTGCCGTAACCACCTTGGAACCGGAATTGCCTTCTAAATATGGTACATATTATTTCTATGCAGACATTTACCTTCTTAAGTTCCAAACCAAGACACCTGAACTTTCAATCTGTGTGTCTATTAAATCTTGTCAACTTGTTTATTTTGAAATATGGGTTATAAGTTTCTCAAGATTCCTAGTTAAGCTTTTAAATAACTACAATGAACTGATTCAATGCAACTACAGAATTGCATTTGCCAAACTGTGTGCTATGCCTGGTATAAATGCTAACTAACTTCATGATTTTTCTCACTAGCCTAACCTTGTTTGCATGCATGATACAAAAGAATGAAATATAGCATATAAATTTTAGTTGTCTATAAATAAAACTAGGTAACTAGGTAGGTAGGTAGGTGGGTAGCTAGGTAACTCTTACTACATATCTACGTTTCATGCTAATCAACCACATTAAAAACGCGATCATCATCATCACTATCAAATTGTTGGAAATTTCTTCAAGTGTGTAATTCAATATGACGCTAATTGCTAAGTCGACAATACCGATTCAGTCTGTTGTGAATTCATTCACGACCCGTCTTGCATTGGTTTGATGGTCACTTTTATAATAATGACGCTTAATGAAATGAGCACTGGCGAACTTTAAATACTATATAAAAAAATATTAAAACGAAACGAAATGAAAATACACATACGGTACAATAGCAGTAAAATTATAAGCGAAATTAGTTGATTTGACTTAAAAACCATAAGTACTTATATTTTAATTTCCTAATGCATGTAAAATTCTAGATACAAGTAACTTTCAACCAGCAAATTGGGAGTACGGATTATCATTATGAAAAACCCTGTCTGAAATAAATTTAATGCGTAAATGAAAATTTTAGGGGAATGATCTGCGGACTAAAATTAAGTATATTCGTATGAATTTCCGAATCGAGTGACGATGTGTGGTGATGTCTTTAACAAATTATGAAATTATTCAATAAAGTGAAAAACATGTGCGCTATTGCACTCGAGTACATATCAGTTCATTTAAAACTCTACTGTTGATTGCATCTTGTTTCATTTTCCATGACGGAATGTTATGCACACCGATATTTTTTAAGTTTCGTTTTAGTTTTCCCCTTGTCATAAAGATCTGAATAAAGTCCGTGTAGTAATCGTGAATATTTTAAAAGGTGCATTATGCATATCGAAAGAGTGAATTTATATCACATTTTTTGTCCATAGAAAATACTGATTTTTACCTCTCCCGAACAATGGCTGTTGAGGAAGTCCGAGAATCGGCCGAGGTCAGTTTAAAATAATAAACCAAAACACCAAAAGATATTAACCTTAATCTTTACAGTAAACGAACTAAATATTTTCGTTTATATGTCTTGTCTCTAGCGTCTCAAGGCCGAATTTCTCGAGCAAATGGAAGAAAAGCTCAGCGCTGTGATAAACGATGTAGTCCACACTATGCAAAAAGTAGATACCGTTGACAGGTATAAAAATCTTGCATCATCCCCCATTTCAACCCATCACCACCAGCAGCATCCACACAACTCCTCGACATCTGCACTAATTACATCACCCACCTCCTCCCCATTTGCTTCCCACAACTACCTTTCCTCCACTCAGGAAAAAAGGAAAAGAGACTCCATTAGCAGGTTTGCAAACAAAATTATCATTATAAAAAGAGACTAACAAACTAAAAATCTTCCTATTTTGTCATGTCTCTTCCTTTTTTGTACCCAATTCAGTAACAGCAGCCCTAATAACAGTAACAGAAGCAGCAGGAGACTCAGCGTATCTGGGAAATTGCCAGAGAAAGTGTTCATCTCCCGACCCTCACCACTCACCGAACTGTTGCAAGTGACACATTTCAAGACGATACATCACATTTTCATAGCTACTCTCATCCTCATCATGCTCCACAACATTATACTTGACCTAGTTGAAAGGAACACGTAAGAAAAAATATATACTATCTACTTATACCTATTATACAATGCAAACCTTCCACCTTAATTTAGAAATGCAGTGATATTAGCCATTCCATAATATAATCTTGACAGATTTTTACACAAAAAGTTCGCTACTCAAAAACATGCAGACATTCAGACAATCATCATCGTAAAGCACCTGCCACTGCACCACATTTTGTACTTTTCCTTTTTATCCAGCCAGTCAACAACCTAGACACTTCATTAGTTATGCAGCTTTCGTTCATGAAAATGGTGTCCTGGTTTTTTTCAAAAAGCAAGTACCCTTGTCTGTTTTGTTTTAAAATTTGTACAATTGCAAAAAGTTAAGTACCCTGACTTCACTGCTTGGATGGTGCTGGTAGTCCTCTTGATTTTTTGGATGTGCGACAAAACAAAACAGAGAGCAAAAATGTTGGCATAATTTGCTTTGACAATTTAGTAATACTGGTTGTCTGTCTCTGTCACCACTCACCACCACGTTTATAACAACCATGCTAAAAGTATGTTACATAATGCGTACACTGAAACCTCTGTATAAGAACCTTGCATTCTAAAATTGCTATTGGTAACGTATGATTTGCTTTAACATACTTTATCCCATCATCATCCATCAATAAAGATGTATTGAAATCGCTTTTTTCTTTTGAAAGTTTCTTATAACGAATGTTTAAAATGTTTTTTTGTTAAAATATTTCCGAAACGAGTAAAAACATGAAGGCTAATATTTACTTTTACTTTACTTTCCACTTTACAATTTTTGTCACATTTTTAGGAAGCATAAGGGCAAATATTTAGTTCATGTGAGAAAACTAAGGGACCACAAAAATGTCATAAAGCATTAAATCAACAGCTTCAGCATCTGGACAAGCTACATGAAAAACCGAAAAAAAATGAACTGAAAAACTTACACAGCATCTTATTCGTTTTTATTTTGCACACAAATACTCTTTTAAAGATATACCAAATCAGCCAAATCTATAAGTTACTTAGCTTTGTTGACTTTTCCCCTTTATTGGCTATTTGTTGCTGCCTCAAAAGTGCCATTTTAAAAGAAAAACAAGTAGTTCTATCAACGGTGACAGAGGGGAAAATGTCTCCCATTTATTTTTTATTTGGTGGTCCATATATTTTTTGGACTTGGGCTTGACCAACTCTTTAAAACGTGCCATTTCATGAGGTTTCGCTCATACACCTAAGCACTCAGCACTAGATTTGTTTGAAAAATGTATTTATTTGATGTGTTATTTAATGTATTGCAGAATTTTTATCTTAAAAATTGTGTCAATCAATTGGAAGCGACAGTCGTTTGTAATTATTTACAGTTTATTGACTAGGGACAAAGTAGAAAGTAGGAAAAGTTACATTATTTCTGTGCTACAGGCTTTTTAGCATGCTACAATTATTTTCTCTAAAACAATCTGTTGAAAAATTAGAGGAGACAAGAAAGTTCATTAAACAGTTCAGTTGTAGTTTTGAGATAAGAGACATGCTCTACTCATTGTAAATAAATTTGCCTGGGATTTATCCATTTTGACTTCACTTCTTTGGAAAAAGGTTTTCTTCTTTTTAAATCTTAAATAAGCAATCATATTTAAAGTGAAACTTAATTGGGTCTTACATTAAGATGAGAATGCAAGCGATTTGGAATTCGGTTAAATTGTTACGTTTTAACGATACTAAATAAATTTCACTAGCTCAGATGAAATTCTCATAACTAAAGATACCAGAAAAGTAGTAGCCATAGCCATTATATATGGGGTTGGAGAAACCGGATGAATGCATTAAAAAAGATAGAGGCAAAGATAGAGGTAAAGTCCAATTTACAACTAACTCTGATTCAAAAAGTTTGGATTGGGTTAAATTTTAACTCTGGGACTCGCTAACCCATGATTTATACCATGGTTCTGAATAAGTTAATTCACAACTTATCCTAGACTAATTTGCCCTCTATTTTATCCACAATTTTTATCTCTGCCGGTGAGCAGGGTTAACGTGCATATACTGCATATTGCATATTACGGGTTCATGTACTGTATGCAACGCACGTTCTTGATTTACAATACTACTACGATAAAGTTTTATTCAATCAAAAATTATTGCAATAGATCTAGCATTGTCGTATGATAGTAATTTTTTACTCACCTAATTAAAACTTTGCATTAATTTTATCCA
>JAQFXM010008523.1:0-10559 GCA_034693345.1 Entomobrya multifasciata | reverse complement strand
GTTTGTTTTTGCTAAAAAAAAAACGAGAAAAGCCAGGAACAGAACATACACGTAAACTGTAAACACAACATATTTTTGGGTATGTTGGTTATTTGTTTACCTTTTTTTGTTTTTTCTTTTTGCTGGAAAAATTAGAGGTGTTAAATAGCTAAAGAGAGAAAAAGGGTTAAATGATTTGTGAAAAGGATTATGTGTGGACGGATGGATATATTTAGACTAAAAAACGGGATATAAAAAGGAGTGTGGTGGTGAAAAAAGAAGAACAGGGAAAGGGAAAGTGAATATTTAAAAATAAGTTTGTTTAAAAAAGTTAGCGTGCAAAATAAAAGTTTGTAAGTTTGAAAGAAAAACCACAATAATTTTTAATACCGAACCAAGCAGTTTATCAAGAAGACACGACACAAGCAGAGATTTCGTGTGTTTGTCTGCGTCTGTGGTTTTACGGCGAATTTGAAGGAATTTATTTGACAGCTTTTTGTTGTTTTGTTCATGTAAACTTTGTAAAAGTGTGACTTAATTAGTTAATTAAGCAACTTGGTTTCGGATCATACGCCAAAGGTAAGATTTTTTTGAAGTGTATCTGGAAATGTTACAATGGAATTAGTTTGTAGTCTTCTGGAAATGTTTGAGAGGCTTGAAATGAGTCAATAAATTAAATTGATTTGATGCCATTTTCAAGTAGAGTTTAAAAATGAAAGAGTTTCTTGGTAAAAAATTGATTCACTAAATTTTTTGCATGAGTAATTTTTATGAGTCAATGAAAAATCTGTACATGTTTTAGCTGTTTGTTTACAATTTTTGCGTGACATGCTAAAAATACATGAAAACAAGCTTGTGCATTTTGTTAGAAATCGGTGAAATTGATAGGATCTGTCTTCTGCTGAGCAATTTATTTTATTTGCGTGGTTTTTGGTCACATGTAGCAAACCCGCGTGCACTTAATTTTTACATGAGAAACAAGTAAAACATGTCTATTAATATAAAATACACTTTAATTTAATTTGAATACACGCTGTAAAAAGGAAATATTAATTGGATAACCCATGAAACACGGCGTTAAATTTTAAGATTTGTAATGGGGTAAAAAAATCAACATGATCATGTTGATAAAATGTTTTTCTAATAAGGTTTGTCATTCATCTTCATCGAGCTACTTGGCAGGCAGGAAAAAGAGAAGCTGTGCTTTTAGTGCTTGTGCTTATTCTGCCACTTGAAATCTTGAATGTAATCTGTTGTACGAAATCAAATCAAGAAATAGCATTTTAACCCTTTCTACTTGTGTTTAGATTAGATATGCTATGGATGGTTGTATTTTTATGTGATTTTAAAAAGTATAAAAGTTGTTAAGACACATAAAAAATTGAAAATACAAAGTTGAAAAGAGATGTTTCTTGTAAATTGTTATTGTATTGAAGAGAATTGTGACAGGAAATAGAGAAAGAGTAAAGGAGACGACGAGACGTGCAAGGCAGAAGCGTTTTTATAGACGCGCATGTCTTGTCAAGTCACAGTTTTATAATCAAAGCAAAATGTTGCGGTTGGATGTTGGATTTGTATATCCGATCACAATTGAGTTCCAAACGCTTTAAACATGGTAGATGCACAGTGATTCAAGAGAAATGAATGCAAGCTATACGTAAAAAATGTTAATGAAGTTAAATTATTCGGAATCGGAATGGAATTTAGTATTGGTCTGTCATGCCATGATACCATCACATCACCATCAAGTCAAAAAAGTTAAATGTAAAGAAAAATTCAATTGCATTCAATGAAAATTATCCACACATGCGTTTTTATACAAGTATGCATGCATGTTAAATAAGAAAAAAGATTACATAAACTCGACAAAAGTGTAAACTGTAGATTCAGCAGAAAAAAAAGTAAACTTGTTACCCGTTGGTTGCGTTGTGGCTGTGGTATGATATTATGTCGTCTTTAATGTGCATGCATACAACTTCACAGCAACCCTTTCTTAGTAAATGCTAAATTGTTTTTCTAATATTTTGCACTTGTAATAGTTGCAGCCAGACAGAGAGACATTTATTCCTGTTTTTAAGTTTCAGGTGTATGTAAAAATGTAAATTGGTAGATATGTAGTATGTATATCTGTATCTATACATGCGAAAATACGCAGCGATACGACATAGGTATGTATCTCTCAATCAACTAATGAACTAACGGCCAAACATCCTCAAGATGTTCATTGTTTCTTCTTATTCAGCATTACATACATTCATACAACTTTATTTTCTTCCCATCAAACCATGCATGCCGATTCTACTGAAGTGAAACAAAGTATATATTTTTATGTGCATTTTTAAAGTTTGTGAAATAGCTTTTTATTAAATGTACACCTGTTCATTCATTGGAAGAAGGGATGACTGGGTTGGATTGCATCAAGAAGTTCTATAATTTATTCTGTATTGTTCATTCAAATCAAAATAATATCCCCCGCACATTATGATTAGTTTGACCTATTACTCGTCAGCTTGATTGAAGATATTGAATAGAGGGGATTGTTGGATACACTGTAGTGTTGTGGTTGTTGTTTGTTGATAGTACATCAGCAACAGAAATGGGTACAGATGTATATAATTTTTGTTTACTTAACCTGCCAAGATCATATCATAAACTATAAACAGCCACAGAAAGATAACCTACATAATTAATTAATATATCCGTACTCCATCCGATACCGTATCTCTAATATGTTTGCAGGATGTTTTCATCGGTTTTGTACAAAACACAGAAATTGGGTTTTTATTATCATTTTATTACGTTTTACATGTCAAGGCCAGGCCACGCCACTAGAAGGTTTTAGCAGTGGATTACGGTTTTTTTTGTGACAGTTGTGGATTATGATTGTATTAATGTAACATGCATTCTTTTTGTACTTGGCAAATTAGATGTTTGCAACGTTTCTGGTGCTTTCTTTTACCTATGGCCTATTGCATTCTTTGTTAAGCTCTTTTACTTCTTTACAGAATATAAAATTACCAGACACCATGTAAATCAGTATAGGCGATGATTGGAGGATGAGTCAGCTTACGATTAGCTAACAGAGCATGTTACGTGTAGACTAATTTATTTCAGATACGCGTAATTCAGATTTTATTGAGAATTGTTCATTATCAATATTGAGACCGGGAAATATTTCGTCACGACGAGTTGATTGAAGTGTTAAGTATATAAACTTTGTATACATATTTGAGTTGGTAGCTTAAAGTTTTTTTGAGAGAGAATTACTGCATGTTGGAGTGTATTGCTTTGATGTTTGTCGGTTGTATCTCGACAAATGCAAATATTGACGAACGTAACACTTGGTGTTAAGTATAATGGATACACATACAAAACACGAGAGCAAATGTAAAGTTTAAGTGAACTCATCATCGCCACAGTGTACTTTAGTGTATTGTGTACTGAAACTCATCAGGCATGACATCATTCATCCGATAATTTTCATGGTCATCATCAAAAAAGTTGGTAAAAATTCTTTAATCCGTCTGTACACTACAAAACTGTATATGTGTACTGTTTTATTAAGTAGGCTCGGAGTGTAGCGTGTGTCATCCTATCCCAAAGCGACACAGCAAGATAATAATATGATGTCACTGCAGTAGTGCCTGCAGCTGGTAATTTTTTACAGTGAAAATTTACTGTGTCTAATTGTATATTGTGGAAGTTATTCAGCAGCGAAAAAATAATGAAAACTGACGACGAGAGCTAGTTCTTTCAAATAAAAGTGTAAATGGAAACTGTACTCCATAGAAAAGAAATTCCGTTGAAAAATTATACTTTTCTTTACGTTTATTTTATTTAATTGACGTATTGAATGAAATAGGATTAATTTCATCTTGTACTCGTATCCTCCCGTGGCATGATTTGTGAGTCCTTAGTCCGTACTACATACATTCACATGTGTAATTTGTGTGTGTATAGATCAATATCAAAATGGAAGTAAATTGTAAGCTTTCATTTTGAAACCATATTTATCTGAGGCAGGCGTCAGTCAGCAATATTTTGCGGCACTCTTAAAGTCAGAGCACCAAGCTGTCGCTGTTGTCGCATGAAATATCCATTTATCAAGATCCATAATTTTGATAGTCATTTTTTGAGTCTCAAGAGAATCTTACGAAGATGACGTTGACAATTCTTGATCAATTATTTCTTTGTTCTGTTTTTGCTCAACAAGTTTGCCCAATGATGTATTAAATGCATAGAGAATATATTTGGAGGGCTACAGATATATTACGTCTTGAGACAAGTTATCTTTACTTGAATGAAATGGGTTGAAATTTAAAGTGAAGAAATGATACATGAAATCGATCCATTTATCTTACTTCAAAATTTAATTGTCTCTGTGAAAAAAAACTTATCCTCTTTCATTGAAAACTGTTGATTTGAAAACGTTTGGTGTATGTTTCAGTCATCATCTTTTACACCAAACAAATGTGACAGAAGATTAAAAGTGTAAATGATCCACGAAAAGCATAAGGTTCTCTTTTACGTGCTATATTTATCGCGTGAAATTCTATTTACACATGATATTAAGACAAATTACATTGTAATTATATCCAATTTGTTCTGAAAGCATAATGCTACATTCACACACAGCGTACTCGCGTTACATTTTTTTAATTGTCCACTGCGCTACTTTTTCATCAAACTACAACTACGTACATAGAAATCATAATTGTTACGTTTTTCTTTTGAAATATGTAGCTAGAATTACATCGATACTAAAGTGCCTATTACATTTTCGCTAACAAGATTGATTGCCCCACCCAGTGGCCGATCATCATATTTTTCCCTGTGGGGGACCCAGGGTAAAAAAATTATGCCTTCACTATTAGTTTATAGGGGATATTGACATTTCCTGTGGGGGATTCGTACCCCACAACCCCCACGGATGCGCGGCCTATGGCCCCACCGAAACGAAACGAAACAAGCACAATTTTCTGTCATTTTGATGGCAAATTGAATCTAAACTGGTTGTTAATGTGTCAGACGGGAGTATTTCAAGTGGTGTAATCAGTAGGGCGGTGGCTGTGACAGATTCATCAACTTCCGTTACAAAATAACAGTGTACTTGGTGAACCATGTTCCCACATACATATGTATGCAAGTAGTAGTAAGTAGCTTACTGTCACAGTACCAAAACACCAAAAGATCCAGCACTCAGAATAAATGAATACTAATCAGGAAACACATCTGCATAATATATAGGTAGGTATACGCACATATCCATAATCGATTAAATTGTCATCTATCAACTATCAGTACAACTGTGTAAACAGCGTTTTTATTAATGTGTTAGTGTTACATTTCATCAAAATGGATTGACATTAAATGACATTTAGTTTTTTTTCTGCAAACGCTTCGTTGAGTGTCATTCGCTTCGCATAATCAGAACATTTTTAAATACGCAGTTTTTTCAGTGGAAATACTGAATGATGGACGATGAACGTGACTCGTCAACTAAAAAAATGAGGGGGGCTTTTTGTATTGTTTACATAAATGAAATATCCCAAACTATTCTAAATAATGTATCAAAAAAGTATCATTTCTCATTGTTTGTTCCACGCACACACTATCCATTGATCGTGCGAAATTGTAGTCACGCCCTTCCTGTTCCTGTACGTAACACAGTTAAAAGGAATCATATAGGCTGAATACATTGCATTGAATACACTTTATATTACCTCCATTTACCTGAGCCATCTTGTTAAAACAATGAGAATACCTCTGATGATGGTAATATAAAATAATGGAATGGAAATAATTTCGGAGAAAATAATACAGTTTTGTTGGAGGAGCATCTTTATGACTATGTCTGATTTGATACTGTCAAAAAACATATACTGATATGCAATGTTACATGATTATATTATGCCTTTCTTTCTCCGATAGACAGTCTCTTTCTTTACGACATCTCAGCAGCGCCAGTAAAATCGTAAATCTTTTTCGGAAAAATAAAATCGTATGGTGAATAAATAAGATGGCGAAGGGTAAGAAAAGAAAGTAAAGTGGTATTGAATATAAATCACATTGCTCTTTTCGTTTAATACTGCCTATCATGTTATCTTAAAGCAGGATGGTTTGTCTATTTCATTTTCAAAGATAAGAAGCCTCTTCACTCCAAAAAATAATACGGAGAAAGTGGGAAGTAGGAAAATTATATTAAAATGATATTGTGCTCCTAATAATAATAAAGCAGCGGTAGCGGTGTAATGGTTTCGAAGAAAGTTGTAAATAAAGGCATATTTTCTAACAACTTTCTAAGAAAAAGTATGAAACCACGCAGGAAAGAACACTATAACTTAGAAATGTACGCATGTTTCACCCCGTCTTCTATAGAACAAAGCAATTATCATCATTATAATGACTGCTACTTCAGACTTGACTGCGATAGTGATTCTGATAAGTAATTTTCTTTTCTCTTCTGTTTCTTCTCCATAATTTGGTCTAAATGCACAGCGTGGGCACGCCACAATGATTTCACTTCTTTTGTTGTACACTTCTAAACTGATTGTGATTAGGCAAGGCAAGGCTAGGCAGCAGTGGTAATATAACAGACATGAAAATGTTTCCCTTAATCATATTAATACGCCTTATTATTTTGTGCACTAGTACCATTCCAGCTAAGTCAGACAAGCATGAAACAATCTGATGCAGGACATTTCCGGCCATGAACTCAAAACTCAAATCGTAATTCCAAAAACAAACCCAAAGCACACTCGCTTGGTATCAGTCAAGTTGGAAAATGAAAAAATTTATTCTGATATTTTTAGTTTCGTAGTGGCTGTGATGGTGGTGGAAGCAATAATCCAATAACAAATATCATGCTTTCCCCTAGTCGGCCGTCTGAAAACTCACATTTTTATTATGAGGGCTGAATGTTGATGTGCTCTATTTTCACTCGTGGCGAGGCAAAGTTACTGAGGGCGAGTAAAGCTGTACTGCACGTTGCTGTTATTAAGTTTTTTCTCTCAAGAATTCGTGAAACAGAAAATATAAATACACATGTCTGACTAAAGCTAAGAAGAAAGTTTATAAATTGTCATTGCATTGCACGCATTTGGTTTCCCTACATGCGTCGGTTTGACTTTCTCATTTTGTCTTATCAGCTATTGTTGGATTAGACTTGACATGAGGTTATAAAATGTCACTGCTGAAGTCGCCAGTCACTTTTTTATTACGAGATAAGCATCACGAAGAAAATTTCATGAGCCTAATAACTTTCGTATATCAAAAATTATACAAAGAAAAAATACATTGTGATTGTGATTTATAAATGCGTCTAAGCTCAACTCAACGCAACTTTCGCATTTTTCACTCCGAATTCCAATGCATTGCAGTTCCTAAAATAGCGACACAGCACATATACATACACGGTATGACGTCTGCAGAAACAAAAAATATTCAAGTCACTGCCCAATTTAGCTTGCGGGCAGCATTCCTTTGAGTCACTCGCTGTTTATTGTGTGTTTTTTTCTGCGAGAACATACCAGTCAACCAGACACAGCCCCCCGAAAAACTGCAATATTCCTATTTCTGAACCACATCACACAACACATTCTACTCTGTAGCTTTTTATGGTATGTGTATAATATGCAAATGCAGTCATATGAGAGAACATTTCACTAATACGCTTCTCCAGTAATTTCGACGAGAAGCCAGAAAAGTTGGAGAAATGGAATGGAAAAGCGTGTACGTTTTTTTTGTGAAAGTCAGTCAGTCAGTCGGTTGAGTTGTTTGTCAAGGTTAATAAATCTATTATGCGAGTGAGTACACCAGGGACATAGAACGATTAGGAACGTTAGTGGCGAATACTGTTTCACTGCACCATCATCACCACCAAGAAAAAATAATCCAATGATGATGATTGCTATGCATGGTGAGTACAAAAATATGGAGAAATTCATGATAAAAAAAATGTCACGTTCTAATTCTTCTTATGTGACAAAACATAAAGCTAATGTGCTGCTGGCAAGCGAACTGGGTGGTATTTATACACGAAGCTGCAATATTATTAGATCGCTTGTCTTTTTCACTCTGAATTCCTTCTTTTTTCCTACTCAGCCAGAAGTTATCCCTTTTGTATAATTAATGAATCCTGTTGAACAAGAGTACAAAGTGAAAGTAAAGAGAGAAGGAAACAATAGACAAAAAAAAGTATTTCTGTTTGGCTTTACACTTTATTCTCTTTATCTTCTTGGGTTATAGCTTTGGCACGTTTTGATTTTGAAGAAGGAAAAAAGGGGGAAAGAGTTCAACAGGATATGAGACAGATGAGAAGAAAGATGGCAAATGGAAAGCCAAGTCAAGTCATAAGAAGATAGTCAATTTAAGTAAATGATTTCTGTCAGGTTCCCTATAAATCTGCCACTTTTTTGTTTTGTAGACTATGATCATGGCACAAACAAAAGTTTCAGACTGATGAAAAAGGAATAACAGCAGGGTATCTCCTTGACGTGTAGAAAGAACCAAAAAAGAGAAAGTATCATATATTTTTTGGGTTGATAGGAGTGCAGTGTGGGTTGGAGATTTGAGGTCGGCGGTGCGACGTCAGAGGCGGATGAGAAAACTGAATTCTATGAAAACTTTTGAGAAGGCTTATGTATCATTTATTTTGATGGATTAGCTCGTTATTGTTGGAGAAGAATAATACATAAAAGACAGATGTGTGTGGTGTGTGATTGTGATTACGAGAAAGATGTCATAAAAAACTATCATATATAAAATAAGTCTTTCACAATAAACTTATAGAGAAAAGGACAAGGTTAAAGTACAAAAATAGATGGGTTCGCAAAGAAAAATAGAAAGCAGGAAAATAAGTTTGTGTGACACGGCACGAGTGCTGAGTAGAGATTGTTTTCCTTTCTCTAAAGAAATAAGTCTGTTTTCCAATCTCTTGCTTGAGTATCTTTTCTTCGTGATAAAGTGGGTTCAAAAGGAGAAAAAATCTTGTTGTTACTCTTATATTCTATTTTCGGAGAAAACAACATTAAATATAGTAAGAGTGAGGAGTATGGTACCGTGAAAGCTTATTTCTGTTTGCGTGATGAGTGCGATAAATAATTTATGTTGCATTTTACTCCATTTCACTCACACATCACATCTGCACCTCCCAAGTCAGCTCTCAGGTTAAAAAGGTAAATGGTGTGACATGACTATGACATGCCATTGTTTTCCTCTCATTCTCATTTTATTTTTTATAACGCTTCGTCTTTTTGTTTTGTTTGCGTACGTGAATAATAAAGGCGCACTATTTTGCTTTTAAAAATATTTTTACACGAAGATGTTGTTTCGATTCATGTTCACTTTTAGCTCGTAGGCTTTTAGTGCACTAATAATAATACAGGAGAGAAAAGAAAGGGTTAATGACAAGACTAAAAGACAGGTGTCTTATATCTTTTTATTGTGAAACCTTTTTAGTTTCGGGCGTAATTGTCGTGATGAAATAGTCTTCGTGATCATGATCATGAATCAGTGAAGGTAGGAAAGATGAGAACATTTTTTTGGTATGATGAAAGTGCATTGATCCTTGGAGACGTTGTTTCTGGTGAGGGAGCAAAGAAATGAAACAATTGTGTTTTTTTGAGATGTCTTCCCTCATTGTTTCTGTTTTCAAAAGACTAAGATGTAAAAATTTATTTTCATTTTCGCCTTGTGAGTTTTGTTTAAAAATAAGGTATAAGATATGTCTTCAGTTTAATATTACACTTTTCGGTTTTTTGACTTTTTACTTTTCTCGAGCAATTTATTTTCCCAAGCACGTTTTGGAATTACGCTTTCAACGTGCAATGCAATGCAGGTTGCTCTATACGTAATTTCCAATATATACCAGTCGACTGACTTGTAAAAAAGTCTCCAAAGCGTATTTTCTTCGTCATTTTCTCTAAATTGCCAAGTAGTTCACGAAGTGAAGGGTTGTTTTTCCTTACTTGTCCCCTCTTGACATGGCTTTCTAAGTTGGTTTTCTCTTCTCACTAGTCTTCCCCAGAGATTTTCCAATTCTCTGTGATGTCGAATGTCGAAAAAATTGTTCGTCTCCTTGATGTCTATTCTATTGAAAGATACAGATGTTAAAAATATGGGATGGGGAGAAAATATTTGTGTGTACATGATGTTATTTGGAGACAGAGTCATAGTCTTGCCATGTTCCACCGTTCATGCAACCATTTATTTCTTCATCATCTCTTCGTTTTATTTTTTTGAGTGGAAGACGTAACCCTACCAAAAAACCACATCACTTTTAACCATCATCATTTTGTGACATCATAGAATATCGAAAGTCAACAAGAAAACACACACATCACACGAAATTCTCTCAAGAAAATATACACACATTTTTGAACCATTTACGTACACTTGTGTGCGATGTACTTGAACAGAATTCTAATTTCAGCTTATCTCACATCACGCTTTATACCCGTTCTCCACACTTGGCACTCCCACCCATACATACAATCCGTTCAGAAAGTATTGCACGTTTTGAAAAGCCATCATAACTTTCATATGAATCAATATTTTTGAAAACGGTTTGCGGATATAGG
>JAQFXM010008522.1:0-10559 GCA_034693345.1 Entomobrya multifasciata | reverse complement strand
ATTTTTATCGGACTTCCTTATCAAATCGCATGAAACGTTCACAATAAAAACACCTGCTATACGTTTTATATGTTCACCTCCATTATTAAACCTGGCAGACAGACATAATACCTGTTTCCTTTTATTTGTCTTTTTAAACTTTGTTTCTTTTTGGCATCTTTTCTCATGAGAAGAATATTTTATGACGTAAATGGAAAGATGCCTGCATGCAATCATCATTATCATTATCTCTTCAAAATATCCACTTTTTTCCACTACTGTTCATATTATGACCATGTTTAAATGGGTAACAGGAAGTTCTTAACAAAAACATACGAATTGTTTCATAAGGGAAATTTTAACACCAAATTCATGATTTTATTTGTATAATATATTTTAGATGCAAACTTATTCAAAAAGGAAAAACGTAGAGTATATTTTAAAGGAGTAAAAATATTTAAAGTACATACCTTATTCAAAGAAGCTGACGATGCAGGGCTTGTGGATAACTGAAGTGTGATGATAACGACTATAACCACAAGTGCCAAGTATCCTGGACCCTTCATTGGAAGGAATCTGGAGGAAGTTTTGCTGGAGGTAGAGTTTGTAGATGAGGTAGCTTGAGATACTGCTGCTGCTGATGGATGTCTCCTCCTCCTTTGTGCTGCAGATGTGTTGATACTGGTATCAAGATCATAATCAACAGAGGTACTTCTCCGCCCCCGCACTTTACCACAAGTGCTTGGAGATGTAAGGGTTTCTGATAAGTTGAGTCCCACCATTTTGTATCCAATTTTTTTCAAGTCAAAAAACTTAAAAACTTGCACTTTTTCCAAAATAGATTCGATCTACTTTTTAAATTCACCGGTTTGGATATCTATTAAAATAAAAGAATGAAGTAATTAGTGAAATGTTCTCTACAGGTGAAAATCCAATTAGCAGGTAAGTAAATTGTATGATGGTGATGATGACGTCTAAAAAGTTGAATGAATTTACTTTTGAAAAATTTGAGAATGAATGAAAAACGTTTTTACGTTCTCATCATCTCAACCTAAAAAGTACCTAAACGACGCGGCGTACACGCAGCAGCTCACGTAACTCTTGCAGGTGTGATTTTGACTTGGCTTGACTCATATTAACCCTTTCCTTCTCTTTTTTTCGTCTATGTTTTTTTACTGTTACCAGTCTTTTATATCTAATATACATACAATAAAAAGTCACTGACTGGTTATTACATACTAATTTTCATATACGAAAAAATATTCATAACCAGCAGCTGTATAAAGTAAGCTGGTTGCTCTGGTACCTTGATAAAAAATAAATCGCTAGCCAGAAACTCCAAAAAGATGATACAATGTCATCTCTGTCTGTGCGCAGGAGCGCAATTCAAGATTTAAAAAAAACTCTGCTTGATAAAATTACTGTCATCAAGGCTATGTTATAATAGCAGGTTAATGTATTAAAGCTTTAAAACTTTAACGACATTAATTCGAATTTAATTTATTAAATCGCAATTTTGGATTAAACATTTGAAGCAATTATCAATTTTACTTAAAATCTAACTTTATTATAAATGGTGTCAGAATTTAGTAAAACTTTCAAGTTCTTAATACTTTTTACAGCTTCAACATTTTTTACGATTTATTTTGTAAACTTTGTGAGCGTGCGAAACCCCAAATAACTAACTTATTCATAAAAAATTACCTAAGTAAAATGCGTAGTAAATATTTTATTTCACTGAACGAACTTACTCTTGATGGAATTTTTATGACAGAATATAATGTACAGATTATAGTATTCGTGTGTGTATGTATACGTATTTACGATGCGAGATGCGAACCCGTTGACTGCGGCTATGTTACTGGCATACTCTCTCGTATTTCTCGTGACTGTGATTCAATTCAAACTGTGAGTTTTTTTGCTGACGAGATGTGTTTACGTACGCATACTATCATCATCAACATCATTATGACATGTGTGTGCTCAGAATATGTATGTATGTATGCTAGATAAATAATTTTGTATATTATCATTCATATAAAAAATCTTATACGAAATTATTCGATATAACTTGGTTTGGTGGTGGTGTGATGCATTATTTTGTTAAATAAAACATGTTTATTGTACAGCAATCCAAGTATGTAAACCGTTTTTTTGTTCCTCACTCACGCACAAAAAACATATTTCTACTGATTGTGTGAGATGAAAATGACTGACAAACATGTACGCCGTTTGTACACATAAAAATTGTGAAAGAACTTGAAGTAAAGAACGATAGGAAAAGAGGCTTTTGAAAAAGGATAATATGAGGAAAAAGTAAGTGTGTGTAAGTAAACTTGAGATTGTGGAGTGGTGTCATGTGACGAAATATGATATTTTCTTGTGTGCGTGTATCCGCCCACGCACTGATTGTGCCTATTAGTATTATAAAAGGATATTGCATATACATGCACAAATATAAGCGGTATTTGTATATGTATGTATGTATATCAAGTATGCTTGATCAGCTTAAGATAAAAAGTTTTTGTCGCATTTAAAAAAAAAACGTGAAACGTAGGAAGAAAAGGAAGTGGATATCAAAAGTTAAGTGTCAGGTGTTAAAAGAAAATATTATCACTGAAAATATTTTGACAAATATGTTATTTTTGTAAATCTCTAATCCCACAAAAAAATTATAAATAGGAGGGGTAAAGTTTTTCAGCTAATGGAAAATTAAATATGTTTTTAACCAGAAGCGACCTAGTTTTCCTAAACAATCTACTTTCCATCTATTCCCAATTTATATTATATTGCATTGCTTGAGAATACTGCGTGTTTGTTTTATTTGTTTACAGAAAATTTTTCACTGGAATCTGAATCCAATTTCCACTCATTAAAAAATCTCCTAAGCTTCCAGCTTCCATAAATAGTAAGCAGAACAAAAGCTACCATAATCTCTAAGCTCACAGTAAAGTTACTCTTTTTTATCGTGCTTCCTTCTTGTTTCTCATTTTGTTTTGTACCTCTCTACTAAACTGCTAACTACTACGTCCTTCCTAAAAATTTAATGAAGTATTTTACAAAGCCATTAGTATACTTTTGGTGGTGGTACCATACCCTCTGCCATCATTAAGCCTTGTGCCATCAGCAAAAAAACCATGTTCTGTTCGGGATTTCTATCTGGTTGTTTCGCAACTTGTTATTTTTCTCTTTCGTAATAATCATTCCATATAACACGACATGTAAAGGTATCTTCTCTACTAAAAACTGAAATACATAGTCAGGTATAAACTCTCTTGATATGGTATAAATGATGAATAGGGGTTTTTTCATCAAAATTACGTGGGAAAAGTATACCTTTTAAGCTGGCCATATATACAAGGTGAACTAGAGCGCAAACTAGTAAACAACTTAATTTGCACTTGTATTGTAATGCAATTCAGAGAGTCAGTTGAATCGAATGAAAGGATACGACGTCAACAACAACAAAGCAAACATTCAATATTGCAGGGAAAATTAAGTAAAAGTGATATGAGTGGGCAAACTAAAATGTGTACTTTTTATAGATATGTCAAAACATGCGAATGTTTGGAAATAAATCAATATTTTGGTTTTTCGTATGCGAATATAGTTGGAAAAAGGGTTACCTAGCTCAAATCTATAATATATTTACATACGGTGTATGTATGGGAAAACAGTTTAGAGCTAGACAGCTATATAAACTTGACCTACATTCAGAACTTTTTTTAATTATCTGAAATCAATACGAGTACTTTCTTTTTGTATTGGATGCCATGGAAAATAAGAGAGAATACAGAAAACAAAAAAGATATGCCAAATCTAGTTGAAAGGAGGTTGACATCAAACAGATTGCTTTAATTAAGTTAATCGATTTGAATAGATAAACGCAGACGTTGAGGTCCTTCGACGGACAAACAGACTTTAAGGAATATATATCAGAAATATACAAATGTTCCATTCGAGTTACGTTTGAAACAGTAAAACAAGAGAAAATACTACATTCAAACTTACTGTAAATACTTGTCTGCATATTTCTATCTCATCTTTCTAAACATACTTATCTTGTTGACAGTTTTCAGGCAAATGACATGACATATGAATATGAATGAGCCATAAGTTGAAATACAAATGTAGTATTTACTATGAAAAGTAGTGCGTAGTACGAACGAACAGGAGAGTAATCCAATAATGTTGACTTGATAAATCTATTTCTCGTTTACTTTTCCTTTTATGTATGAAATAGTCTAAATATTCTAATATAGTAAAGATATATACAGGAACAAAACTTACAGTTTCTTCGTGGAAAGTTTCGGTATCTCCAACAAGTAGTGTAAAAATCACGAAATAAAGTTCTCTTCACAAACTTTACTTTTTAGAAAATGTGTTTACTTTCTTCGAACAGCCAACAGGTAATCCAAAAAAGGAAATGCTTCCAATAAAATCGATTTTGTTTTTCCTCGGGGTAAACTGAAACTTACAAGCGAAAGGTTAACCTTTGAAAAAACTCAAACGAAATTGAAATGAAAGAAAATTGTTTTGCTCTAGTTTCTCCTAGCGTGTCTCTTTGAGTGAGTAAGATTTGTAACTGAAAAGAAACTCTTTGATGTCCCTCAGTTTTATACTACGACACGTACACACACAGTTCATATCTCAGATCGAGAGAGGCTTTAGGGGAACCACCAGAAAAACGTTTGAGTATGAGCGTGTTTAGTTTGGCTGCGTTATAATCTATTGTAATGGATACTAACTTATGTATATATATATATATATACATTTATATAAAGTGTGTATAGAGGCATATATCTATAATAATATGGTTTGTCATATTTTCTTCTAGATGGATAGATGGATGGATAGCTAGCAAGCTTGTAAATTTAAGGTACATATTTGACTAGAAGCAAAAGTTATGTCGGTTGGTATGTGGTATTTTGACGTTTGGTATGTATAAATCGAATAAATGTACCTTTGTTTCTTCGAAAATCCATTTCCCATGCGCCACCACCAAATATACCAAAAAATCTCAATTCCCAATCATTAGTTCTACAGTAATAGATCTACTTTTAGTACACCCAATATATTTTTACTAGAAATCAAATATATATAAAAGCATAGTAGTTAGTGTTCATTCATTAGTGACGTCCACGTCTTACAAATTTTTACTCGTCAATGCTATGATGATGACATACAATGCTCCTATTTCTGATTCAATTCATAAGTCATCATCAACTATCAGCCCCCTTCTCAGTAGTAATATTTCAAGAAGCTCAAATTGCAACGTAGTTTGTAGTAGTTTCTTGTTCGTAGTATTATGATCTTGATTAATTGCTTCTCCGAGTAGTTTTTTGCGTAGTATTTTAGCGACACAACAATATTTTTATCTTGTATCATCCTACGAAATATAAAAATAGCATTTTATTTAGCAATCATGATTTAATCAATCATAAGAACACATTATGTATGTATTTTCTGCTAAATTCGAAAATGAAAGCAGTTGGATTTATATTGAATCCCTTACAAAACCAAAACGGATAATATATCAATTAAATGTATATTACGTCACGTATAAATATAGCGCCATATACAGCATAACAAAATATATAATTCCAGTTCCAGATGCCAGAAATTTCTGTTATGGAAGTCAATAAAACATGAGTCGAGTAAGCAAACAAAACAAAACGAGATAATTAATCTTAGTTTATTTCACAGCATACCCACCCACGCATGAATTGTGAATGAAATGAGTTGGATTTTTTCTTTCATTATGTATGAAACTACACTGTACTGTTGCAGAAACAGAGTCAGCAACAGCCAATTATTTGCGAGGATTTTGGTGGTGTGTGGCTCAACAGCTCATCAAACAAGGCTGTTGATCTGTTGAAAGGTTTCATTGTTTTAGACAGATGTGTATTAGTTGATGATCTGCAAGAATAATATTAACCAAAGAAGCAATTCAAGTTTTCCTTTCGTCAGACAATAAAAAATCAAGAAATCAGAAATAAACAAGATCAGTAGACAAGCCTTAAATTAAAAGAGTAACAATGTAACTTTACTTGTATATCTCGTTCATTTACTTTGCACAAATTCGATCAATAATTAATGCAACTTGACATAGTATATAACTTTTGAAAACTGAAAAAGAAAATCCATATATTTCTAATTTAGAAAAGTTGAATGAAAAATAAAAGATTGGCAAGTTATTAAAGTGACTTAGGTCATGGCTTTTTATAACAGATATTTCGTAACATACTTCATTTTTGCTTTCTGAAATGTAAATACTTTTTGTAAAAATATCTACGTTATTTATTTTCCCTTTTTGTCAATTAATATTCATTAAAACTTGCCAAGTACGAAACCAAGTTTACGTTGCTTTTCTCTTTTGCTGACGCAAGTTGGTCATGTTATGTAAATGGTCTAAATTAGTGGAACAAAATACTAACTCGAAAAGTTAAGATTTTCATTTTATTTATGTTATAACGGTATAGTAGAACATGACAACAAATTTAATTATTTACCACCCACGCATTATTATCTTTTAAAAAGTACCATGACTGCTCTAAGCTTGCTTTCAGTTTGGATATTAGCTTTGAAAAGTTGATCATTTTATTAGATTTTCCTATCCAGTAAAAATATTCACCGTTACACGAAATCAGAACGTTTTTTCCATAGACTAGATAGCATCATCATCATCATGCTCTTTCCCATCAAAAACGTCACAAACCAATGCAGCTGCCATACCATGTACCATTTTCAACTTTCCTGGTTTTATAAATAGGTACACGTGCAACTTTCCCCTTATATTAAAACGTATACCTATATATTATACAACCATTCATATATATTTATATTTTATAGTACTTGTACGCAAAGTGGTCAATAATATACCAAGGCATACTTGCACACACGCACTTTTTACTTTAGGAGCCAAGAAAGTAGACCGAATGTTTTAACTGAGTGCATTCCAATTTAGATGAATGGATGATGCAATCTATTCACAAATATTTCAAAGCGGCGGACAAACCAGACACAACCAAAAAGGGACAATAGCAAAAAAGCTGAAACCGTCTAAATCACTATACACCATATAACCTTTTGCATGTATACCCATTATACCTATAACTTACACCAAACTCCCCTTCATGATCAACGAGAAAAACGTTCTTTCACGTCCATCTGAATTGCATTGAATTGAATTTCTTTAGAGACTGCATCGCATCATCCACCAGCTAGCTCCCCTATTCATAAAAAATACAAACGTTTTTTCTTGCCTTCTTTCACGTGGAAAAATATTTCACCGGTTGCTACGATGTGTAATGCCAGTGTCTTCACACTGGCTTCCCTAGAAATCTTTCCAAATCTGACTGAAAGTGGAGCCAAGTCTACAGACTGCACCTGGTCTGCATACAAAAAACCACATCATCCACAGGGATTCCCTTTACGTCAAAAAACATCGTACGATCCTTAAAAAGGCCCCTCCTCCTTTTTTCTCTCACAAAACACCACCCTCTTGTAAAAGTGCATCAACTTAAATGAGTTATCTTTGTACATTACATAAAAGTATAAGCTTAGAATAGCTTTATTCTCTTAGAAAACGATTAGGTGAACTAGTTCAATCGACACTGGAATGTTTTAAGCGAGCTTTTCTAAGAATGAAACGTTGCGTTCCCTTGGCCTTACTCCTTAATTTTCTGGAGAAGCATTTCCTCTTTCAAAGTCACCTTTAACCTAACCAATTCCACATATGGCGTGATCATAAAATTAATATAAAATTGAAATGTACCCAATGAAATAATTTATAACAGGTTTATGCGTCGTTTTAATATATATTTTGTCAGGGTACTGTAAGAACTGTATAAGGTACCCGAAATAATGTTGAAAGATTTTAATCTTTTACAATGTTATATCTTATCGTCTTTCAAGGTTTACAAAAATAATGAATGGCAGTACATGGTACTTTAATTGGCAATTAGTGATGGTATGACGTATCTACCAAATTTTATAAGAAAATCATAATATTATTAAATGACTTGTAACAAATGACGAAGGGAAGTTCCCTGAAATATGTAAGTAAGTATACATGTTAAGGGTAATTCCCTTGACCTGGCTGCTGCATAACTCGTGTATTCGAAAAACCTTTTGCACCTCCAGCTTTTGCACGTGTCGTGTAAAAGTTCACTTATTAAACCCTTTGGACTTCTATTTACCAAGTAGGTTTTTATTTAGAAATGTGTTTAGTGTCTCATCTATTTGTTGTTAAACAATCGAACCTATTCGATGCATACAGACATCAACAAACTGCGTATCACGTTTAATATTTTTGTCAAACCTTTTTATTCACAGGGTTTTGTGGCCAGACTTGTCAAACCTGTCGTATGTCATATCTTATTAACCAAAAAATGATTTACTTACGTGATGAAAATCACATCATATGACCGACCAGCCGAATAAAGTTAAATGAATGACGCACGGATTTTTTTCAAAGAATTTTTCGAACATTGAATCATTTATAATCACAAGATTTATCATCATTATCAACAGTGGTGCAGTTAAATTTATTTTGAAAAGGCTTTGATAAAATTCTCCAGAAATCAGTGATTCCAGACGTAATATAAACTAATATACTGAGAAGTTTAACACAATTTGAAAAGTTGATTGACATATTTAATCAGCCTAGCCTTAATTATTACTGGTTGGCTGGTGTTTAAAGGAGACAATTACGCAGTTGTTATAAATAATTTGAATGAAAGTACCAAGCCTTTTATAACTCAAAAAATTCTTTTGCTTACATCCGTAAAAATACCATGCAATTTTTTCAAATGCACAATTAAAATCAATTCACTGTTCTAAGAATGTGCGATGTTTTAGTGGCATTGTTGATACGCAATAAAAATTGTGCAATGCATGTGAAAGTTGCCACTTAAAATACATATACCATACACGTATATATTTTGAAACCCTTGGCTTGAATCACTTTGACGTCGTCCAATATTTTTAAATGGCATTTCGCGTACACTGCTGGCTATACGAAATATTTTTACCCTTATATCGTCTGATGCAATTCCACATAAAAGTTTCATTTATATCCGTGTTCATCAATAAAATAGTAATGATACGCTAGTGGCAAAAGGACAGGTACACATTCTCATCTTCTACTCCACGTTCCTCTTAGCATCCTCAACTCTGACTGAGTCAAAGTCACGTGAATATCAATATTTAATGGGTTAGCGTGCAATATATTTGACCATCATGATATTCCAATGATAAACTTATAAACTTGGCAGTTTTTTGCTGTACTGCCTATTTTAGATTAATCTGGAGCAAAACATTGAAACGCCACATGTCCTATCTCAAAATCAGACAGCTGTTGTAAGACGACGACATGACATACATTTTTACTTTTGCATAATCATGAGATCTTATCTTAAGGAAAAATTTGTACTTGTCGATACGATGAACATTGGTATGTGTATTTTATAAAGGATAAGAATATAGGATCAATGATCTGAAATTTGAGTTTAATTTTAATGTGTGACAGGCTCGGTTCAGGTGCAGATATAATTACGTCAATATTTCGATAGACTCAAGCCAGAATTCATATTCATTTTTTTATCAAATAAAATGACTCACAAGTATATATTCATTTGATGTAATTACAAAAGGTATATAGTATATAGCATATCACAAGTACTAAATAAGGCTAGTAAAAACCGGTATCAAAATATAATAGTCGGTTATTAAAGATAAAAATTTCTTCAAATTTATTATATGCCCCTAATCGAAGCCAATCGGATGATTGTAGCAACTTGATTTTGTTCCCATCATCTGTATTCTGTATTACAGGAAGAGAAATTGCAGGTCAGTTTAATGGTCTTATTGATAGGGTAACAAGCCAGTCAAAGTCAAGCAAAAGTCATTTTTTTCAAAGTCAAATTATAAAACAAGACCTACTGGAAAAGTACTGACACCAGAAAAATTCTTGATTGAAGGCGCCCATCTGTCTACTTTGTGGTCATACGATTCGAGAAAAATCCTGTTTAAAAATGACTCATAGACCAAAATGCATTACTTGTAATTACTAGTGAAATCGTGTTTTATTGTAGTTCATCTCATTTTTAAGAATTCTTGATTGAGTTGGATGACTATGGTAATAAAAACAGAAGTATAAGCTATGAAATTTAATTTTACTCGCATTACCCATTAATACCTACTATAGCAGCTGAAAGAACGATCCCTTAAGCAAGATCATTAGTAATAAGCAGGTGTGTGGTTTTTAAAGTTCACTATTCAAGTCAGCACTTTATGTTTAAATAGATACTCACATGTGTTTGTAGTACAAAAAGTTCCAAATAAAATGACGACATTACATATTTACAAAATTATACCGTAAATGCAATTCAATTTATAAATTCATTCATCTCATTGAAACCTCACACCAAATAAGCACACCCATTTTCACACAAATTTTAGATTGTATGAATAGAATAGTGTGACCTAAAGTCTGTCCGCGTATATTATTGGATAATTAATCGATTTACTTGCTACATTATCAATCTTCATTTACAAAGTATTTACATACATAACAC
>JAQFXM010008521.1:0-10559 GCA_034693345.1 Entomobrya multifasciata | reverse complement strand
ATTTTAATTGGGAGAATCATTATGACTATGATTATGATTATATATAATGTCCACGCAAAAATCTCTGAGAATAAAGGGTTTTTTTCTGAATAAAGTAAAGTTTCGGAATTTTTTTCATCAAAAAATATTTTATTAACTGTCGTCAACTTTAAATAAAAAAAAATTATGATTAATGCAGTTCAATTGTTAGGAATCTTTCAATCAACTACAAAATATTAATTCTGTAATTTTTTACTTACAATGGCAATATGTAACTCCTGAATAAACCCCTGCACTGCATTCGGCATTCACACATTCAGACTACCAACAAATTAATCAAAAGAAAGAGCATTTATTATTATATCAAATGAAAATCAACGGATAACTTTATATCTTATTAACCAATTAAGTTAGCAAGTGTAAAAACTATTTTTTTTACAAATGTTTGTTTGTTTCCATCTGTAGAAATAGACTATAAAAAATAAAAGCTATACCCACTGAACAGGAAACAATTTTTAATTTACCTGGCGTTTACAGCACATGAAACATTAGTTAAATTAGCTTCACATGAGAAATAAACCAGGGCAAGTACAAATTAAAAAGCTAATTATTCTAGTTTCTAGTTCTCAATTAACTTACATTCAGTGAGCATTTCCCAAGTTGAATAAACGTGTAGCATTTTAATTCACAATTGTCAAGCTAGTCATCATTCAGCATCCCTGTACCAAAAAAATCAAAAAATAGATAAAAAATTATAAATTACAAATGAAAATTACTGTCAACTTTATAATTATAAATTATAACCAAATCTAAGTTTAAATGCTTGTCTGGCTCCATCTGTAGAAATAGACTATCAAATAAGCCATAACCACTGAATAGGAAACAATTTTAATTTTCCTGGCGTTTACAACACATGAAACATTTTGTTAATTTAGCTTCACATGAGAAAAATAACCAGGGTAAAAGATAAATCAACCAATAAAAAATAGCCAGTTAAAAATTACCAGTAAAAATTTACTCACATTTTCCTAAATTCAAAAAAAGTTTCCCGCCTTTTCAATAATTCCTTTTCCTACATTTTCATAATTGCCACCCTTTGGAAGATACTCTTTTGTAAATTCTCGATAAGCCATGCATATCCTCCTATCAGTGATATCCTTCCTTAAAACGGCATGCTCCCAGGAATACCTTGCAGGTCCGTACAAAATTAATATGGAACGACGTGGCATTGGAATCCTCACAATTGGATAATTTTCGGAGGAGGATGATGGAGGGTTAGTATTGGAGTTAATGTTGAAGTGGTAATCCAAATTATATTTTTTGCTCGGTCCAATATACTTGTTCATTGTGAGCACTGAGTCAGATAAAAGGTTCACCGAAATGACATGCTCACCCCAAACCCAGCAGTCGTCAATGTGAGATTCTATACAAGCACCTGTTTCAGGTCTGTACTCGATTGCACACTGTTCAATAGTTTGGAAATTTTGGAGAAGAGGTACTTCAGATGAAAGCTTATCTTGAAATTTTTTACTGAAGATGGGAAATCCTTGAAAGCTGTTTCCAGAGATTTTCTTCTTTTTAAAGTTGGTTTTAGGGCCGAAATTCTACAAAAAATATCCCACAATTAACTAACTATTTTAACTAATTACGTAAATATACTCAGTTTAAATGGCATTTAATTTCAATAAAATTTACCTGTTTTCTCCTACCACTTTGTGATAACGTCCACTCCAACTGATCACATCCAGCGACCATCTCCCTTTCCTCGGCTTCACTTAAAAAATCCGGTTGAAGATAAACACCAGGAAAAAGATAACCATCATCACTGCTTATCAATCTTCCATTACAGTCCATCTTCAGATTTTCACGGTTACCATGATGATTAGGATGATCCCTCCAAACATTAGATCCTGGCCATGCTCTATCCCCACACAAGTGGCAATATTCCAAGGCATCCTACAAAATAAATATCAAACCTTGTTAATTAAACCCATTTAACTGCTTAAAATTGATTGCACTACAATAATTATCAATTTATATATTTTTAAAAACTTTTATACCTGTAATTTTTCTTCATTTGGTTCCTTACTCAGCTTATCAATTCCCAGCTCATTTTCACAAAGTAAACAAGTCCGAATTCCTTTACAGCCACAAGGTCGCGGTTTAAACATGACTAAAAATTACCTAGTTTATTAATTCAGCGAACAGTTATCAACAAAGTGTAATTACAGCAGTTAAAATTTCACTTAATTATAATTTTTAATCAGTGAATCTATAACTAAACTGTTGTGTCTTGCTGCTTGTTTTTCTACTTGAGAATTTTGTGAAGAAAAAAAAGCAGCTGCTATGATGCAGTGCAGTGCTGCTTGCGGACAAGACGGAAAACACAAGTCAGCATGCTGATTGCATGCTATCTGCTCACTTTGTTCATTGTTGCTTTTCTCGCATGCATTTTTCCGCACGCAAAAAATGAAATCTGCTTCTTGAAACATTTAGTACTAATTATCATGTGTCCAAATTAAGTTTTAATTAAAGAGTATTTTTTGTGGTAGACAATTAAATGCACATCAAAACAACAAAAAAATCATGGCCATCAAAACCAAGTTATAAATGATAATGGACATGAAGCATATATGTAAAAATATATACATAGTTATCCACAATTTCGTAAAATACATAATTATCAATTTTAAATGTAGGTAGGCATGGATATATGATGATATGTAGTTTGTGAAAGCTGAGAAAATAAAGTGTGGTGTGGGTGGGTGGGCGATGCAATTTTATGTCTACCAAAAAAAAATTCAAAAGAAAAGGCAACAGAAGTTGATTTTTCTAACAAAGTAACAACATTGTGGGGAAAAAATGGATTGGAGCTCATTTTTTTCAAGAGATGCATAAAGCAGCAATGAAATGCAGTGCACTGCATCAGTCAAAAAATGTGCATTTTGTACAATCCTAATTGAGCATGTAGCATCCAGCTTGCATAAAAAAATAGTTTCACTAATTGGCTAATTAGTTGATGTTTTTAAAAAGAAAGTAGCTCGAAAATAAGGTGCAGCAAGTATGTAAAGTGTATAAAAATGAACCATTGTCATTGCATAATGCATGAGCTCATAAGATAAGCTAACACTGAGAAAAGCGTAACCCAACACTCGAAAACCACCCAACCTAACACGCAATCCCCTAAAAAAGATAACCTAACACTGTAAAAATACCAAACCAACAGCCTAAAAAGGATAACCTAACACGGAGAAAAAATGGTAAATATGAAAAACGAGCAAAGCAGCAAGCACAAGAGAGCAGAAGAAAGTCAAAAATGGAAAAAACGGAAAAGAAAATAAAAATTCAAAAAAGCAAAGCGCGCGAAAAGGCGCGAGCAAAGAAGCAGTCAACTGGCTTGATGCACCGCACCGGCACTGGATTTTCTGTGCGTATCATTAACTGAGCCAGCATTGCATAAATTGCATAAATTACATCATCAAATCATCATCACTCAACGACTCAACCCAACTCAATGGCCATGTAGTGCTTTTTAATAATTTCTCCAATTAATTTACCACTTGAAAGCTCATCATTAAAACTAGTAACTAATTACAACTACCACGAAAAGAATCTTATAATTCGGAATATGACAAGACGTGAGATGCATGCAAGTAAATTACTAATTAACTAACTTTGCATGCATGTTCGCATGTTTGGTGGAGTATTTTGTATTTAGGAAAAAACATGTGAAAGGGTGGAGCTTGGTAAGAGAGATGCAAGTGAATGATACGTATTTATGTACGTCGAGAGAAAGTCGAGTGGATGGACTAGCAACTCCAGCTTCTTCGCAAACTGACAACGCAGTTTTGCTAATTAAAAAACAATCATCATGCATCATCAGCATCCCAAAAATTGGAAGGGGATTTCCAGCTGGGGATCACGATTCTGGGGTAATGGGAAACACATTCATTCAGATCCGACTCAAAATAGACACGTGACAGGAGGAGGAGGTCAAGTCATAAGCACCTTGATAGATGTGCTACTTGCTACTCGAATCATTCTTGTCATTGCATTGTTGATGCTGAAAAACTGTTTGGACATGAAAGCACATAATGAGGTAGATAAAATACATGTGCTTTAGGTTAACCCAAAAATGCATTCCTTCGTCGATTATCATTAGAAATTAACAACGATTGCTCGTGTTGTACTCACTACTCTCTTTGGATCCGAATCACTGAATCACTTTAATTTGCAATTAACGTCATGATAAAAATGTGAAATGAAATGTATGTAAGTTACTGTTGCTGCGTAAAAAATAATGCAGAAAGGTGTCCCTAAAAACACATAGGCATCAGGCTTGCTCGTATCACGTGCATGTGTATGGTAGTATAGTAGAGGATTTGAATAGGGACAGGCGGGATCAAAGTTAAGGGGAAAACAGGAGTAATTGAAAAAGAAAAGACAGAAAAAATACGTGGAGCAGTCGCATAGTTTACACACAATTCCACACACCACACTTACACAATTCCCTTGACTAATTGCCCCAAAAATATGTACTTTCTAATTACAATTAAATGTACACCAAAAATTAAATGGAATTGCACAAAAGACATTATTCAACCCACTTATTCATACACAAATTAATGCGTGTTCAAAAGGCTTCAAATTTAATCGATTGTCAAGTTTTAGTGAGTGATCGTTGTGTTTGTGAATGCAAAATGCAATGCACAGCGAATGATGATAATGTTAATGTTAAATATGTCTACCAGTAACTGAACCTGTCTATTAAGTTGAATAATTTGACTAGTTAGTATTCTGAATTGGAGAGTCTTCTGCTCTAACTGCCAAATCGATACAACAAAGCATGCCGAAACTATTATGATTTCAATTGGACCCAGCATGGCTACTTTTGATTGTATTGTCCACATGATCAAGTTTCCACAAAATACGAAGCCTTTCTCCAGTATGTACATACATATGTACAATATGTGTATCCTAACATTTCTTTTGGTATCATGTATGTTTTCAAAGTATTCAACGTTCAGTTTCCAACACCATGAGTAAATATATTGAAAGGTAGTTCAGGTAGAAATATTCCCACTAGAGCAACTGATATTCCGATGACACGGATTCCTGCTATTCGAAGTGCCCAGCATGAGAATTTAGCTAGCTTTATGCATTGTAAATGCGGGATTGGATCATCTAGAAATGAATATTTTTTAGTGAATTCGACTTTGAAACGCTTATATACATTTAAATGCTTACGTTTGAAGTTTTCTTCCAATTTTAAGAGATTATTCAAGAACTCCTCAAATATGAAACGGTGTTTAAGATAATTTATTGTGTATAAGTACGCAACGAGCGGGCCACTTGTGAGGATTACACCTACACCTTTATATTCATTATTTCATTATGCTTTGTTTTTCCCAACGATAGCATGAAAGCGTGATATACACCAATCAAGCCAAAAATAATTCCAAAAAGTCCACAAATAAGAGATGGTTTTTTGGTTAGGCTGACGTTACCATTTTTGTAATTCCAATGACATTTTTATCCACCAGTAATAAATTTTCCTGTTTGATTTGCTAGAAGTTATTCCTTCAAAAGTTTGGTGCGTGCCAAAGGCATTTTTGAAGTGGCAATTTCTTCGCAAAATCAGTTCTATGGATACTTGTAAGATTTATTATATTTACAAAACTAAAGAAAATATTTTTGAAATGTTGACTGAACAGTAAAATATTTAGACATACTTTAAAGAAAAACACACACCTTCTAAGTTAAAAGTTGATTAAATTTCTAATTTCTAAACCAAGCAATCTCATGATGAATATCCTACCGCAAAAGTTTGATTAGTAGTTCTTACATAAATTGTTTTTGTTTACCAAGACTTTCAGACTAATTGCGAAATCGAATTCAACATCGAGTAGTAAGTCGTACGGTCAAACACGCATATGTCACTGTGATTATGTGCTAGGAATATCCAAAGCTGAAAGACAAGATAATAACGTAAATAATTTTTCTGTCTGGATGTTTTACTAAATACTTACACGTGTATAACTCTTTAGCATTTTGAGATGTGAGAGCAATATTGAAAGTGAACAAAGTTTCTATAGAAGCTCTGAATATTGTAGATTTCTGCTGTGAACATTTATACTAAATATTATAATGTGTCGATGTATACATACATACATAGGCGATGGCAAAACCTGATCTCACATTTTAAGATATCAAAATGACACATATTTTTATTATCTGCATTGTTGTAGCAGCATGGAACAATGCTTTGGATATCGAATCAAACTTCATAGACATTGCAAAACCAGTTAGATAGCTCAAAGGATTACACAATAACAATCCTAAATGCTAAAATAGTACCTACACAAGTTTCGCCAAAAATCTACTAGGAAGTCCTGCTTTCGAGCAATTTCCAAACCCTTTGTTTTGTTGAGGAATACAAACCAATGGAAACTTCAAGGCATAGGACATGTGATCATAAATAATACAAAGTCAATGCGGGAATATTCCTTAGCAAAAAGTAAAACGAAGCAATTTGTCCATTCAGAAAAATTGGTTGCATTTTTTTTTTACATAAGTCCACCTCCTTACAAGGTTAAATGGGATATTTCACAGCTTAGTTTAGCAAGTCTTCTGAATTTAATACGACCCGACTTTTTAAAGCTTTTCAAGGGTGTTCGAACTGATAGAAATGCAGACGTTCAACAAATTGTTTCAACAAACTTTGCTCAGTTTTTTATAGTCGTTCAACAGTCAGGTATGTACTTACCTTTACGTATGATGCATGTTCTAGATTTTGAACCTAGCTTACTTTTTGTTCATAGTCTAAAGCAAGAGTATCAGTCCAATAAACTTGTATTTGCAACAAGTAAAAAAAGAAAAACAGGATCAGCTAAACTAGAAGTGTCCTCAGTATTTCGAATAAAAAGTTACGACTTCGAAGATTTCAGAAAGGATGCAAATTTGGCACACCGCTTATCATGGATGCGTTGGCTGGATGTCATGGATAATAAGTATACCTGCAAACCAAGGACTCTCAAATGTGCATCATTGTAGGAAACCCACGACTTTGTGGAAAGTGCGATTGTAGAACTTGAAACCAAACCTTACATAGCGTCCCAATCATGGGCAATTCTAGGTATACCCTTAGATTCAACTAAAGATTCAATTACGGACTCTGCAAAATTTGCCCAAATTGACGGTAATAAAATGGCTTTAAGAGATTGGAAAAACTACTATTCTTTCGATGTTCTCATGTTGTCACTAATATCTCCAAATGGTACCATGTACATATATAGGTGAGCGTGTAGATGCAAATAATATTTTGTTCGTTACACCTATCTCAACACTACGAGTTTTCACGGCACCCGAAGCATACTACGGTTTTCGTCGGTCATCAAATGGCATAGGTTACGTTACTTGTGCATGGGATCTAGGTGATAAATGGATATTTTCGTTTGCAGGATTTATATCAATTTTTGATGGTCTAACATGGATATTATTTATAGCGTTTGGATCATTTTCTGGTCTAATCTTTGTCGTTTTTATGGACAAAGAGTTTAGAAATGTTGCTGAAGCTGTTTGGTATTTTATGTTTAGCATTATAGTAGTACTTGAACAAGGGTTCACTGTTCCAAAGGCTATTCGATTGCCAAACTGTTTGATCCAAAGTAACATCGTAGTACCAATTTTTGCTGCATGGATAATTTTTGGCATTGTACTTAGCAATTGCTATAGAGGGTCCAATATTGAAAGTTTGATTGCACCAATACCAGAAAAAAGATATGAGCTGTTTGAGCAAATTCGAAAAAGAAACTTTACAGTTTATAGCGAATTTAGTAAAGACGACCTTGAGGATGAATCGGTATACAGCAATTCAAAAAACGAAAGTTTGGGAGATTCTGTAGCTGCTGCTAAATATGTAGTTTTATTTAGGCCTGATCCACGACTACAGGAATATTTTGAAGCAGAGATGTCAAAAACAGAAAGAAATTTCACGAGATCGTGGACTCCTGATCCGCCAGAAAGGTATAAAAAGGCTATCGATGTATTTGTTCACAATTTGAAATTGCCTAAAACTTACGGCGATATTTTTGACTCGTATAGACCTTGTAAGAAAGTTGGCTACGTGTAGTAATGAAGCATTTGTGAGCAATTATAACAAGCTTTATGACGTCTACGCACAACTGCGAGAATATTTAAGACATAAACTTTGGAATGGATATAAGGGAGATAAATTTGATCCGAATCATGTGAGTTTGAGTAAGGAACCTTTGATGCCAGGATATACAACCAGAGTATTTTATCATTTGTCACCTCACCTTAAAACAAAGCTTACAAAAAGAATATACATGTCGGAGCAATCTGGAGTTGTAAAGTTATGGAGTGATTGGGTAGATTTTTGGAAAAAGTGGAACTTTACAGTGGAATCAAGCAAAGAATCGTTAATACCTAGAAGTATTAGTTTAGTAAGTAGTAATATTAAAGTTGTATTTCTGATATTTGGAGCAACTTTAGGGTTGCCAGTATTAACCTTTTTGGTGGAGACCTTATCTAACATTATGATTGGTTTGGCAGCAAACTACAAACTAAAAAGGAATTTGATTAAGGCTAGTACCTGATTTTAGTTTTCCAAAATAACTGCTTCGTATACCTTTAAAAATATACCTACCTTAAAGTGTATTATGAATTTTCAAATTGACAAGTACAATTGAACCGGTTTCGATGTAAAATTTTAAATTTATTTTGTTTACAGTACAGGTAGCACATTCTAATTGTAATCAGACGATTAGCAAATTATCACTGTTTCCACCAAACCAACCAAATTTAATCGTAAAGTAGCTAGTAAATTGAATATCGGTGATCCATATTTTGGTAAATGGGATGCTTTTATGCCCAAACGAATCGTTGGGTTAAATGAATTGATGATTACTTCAGAGACCAAAAACAAGATCAATACTTTTTTCTATTCGAATAAATGTAATTCAGATTACTGGATCTACAATCTATATCCGTTACATTAAGAGAAAATCAATTTCAATTTTAGATGGGCAATCTGTGATTGGTTATATTTACTATGGACACAAATTCAAAACATGTTAACGGTATTAAAGTATGTACATGATGTAAGACGATTTATTTTTATTTGCTAAACCAAGATATCGAAGAAATAATAATATGGAAAAACACATACTTGTACTACAAACGCTACAAAATTATTTTAAAGATAAGAACTAAAACACGGAAATTTGATATTTAAAAACCAGTAACATAACAGAAAGACATCAAATCTAATTAAACTTGAAGTTGCCCTGATCACCTAATATACACTAATCAAACTGATTAATTTAGTTTCTAATCCATCATTTGTGTTATTTAAATTAACCAACGGAAATATAAGGTGTATATATTTTATTTACATTTTCAATTTCATTAAAAATAATTCATCAAGTAATGTTAATACGAAACGAATAAACAATTTCAAATAAATAAATTAAAAATACACCACTGCCAAACCTATTCTCTAAAAGTTCACAAATAAACGCAAAAAAACTCAAACTCATACAAAAACCGTCGTCATTTTCCCATCCAAACTTAACGATCTCTCAACTGTACTTTCCTCAAGTCAAATTTTCGTATGACTTACGATTTAAACTCGATCTTGAATTTTCTTCCAACGACACATTCCAATATATTCTTTTTACCACAACCTATAAATACCACTATCGAACAACCTTCGAAATACTCCTATATTTGTTCCACTATTTGGTGGAATAAATGCATAAAAAAGATTCCCATAACAAATCAAATCAGTTTCCACAAAGCGTTACCTTTGCTACTCCACCTCCCGCTTATTTTTTAGTTGATTTCGTACAAATTCACCTGCTATTGTAACAGCTTCGAAAATAAACAAAAGCTTTTCGATGCAACAAACATCACAATAAACAAAGGTTTTATGGTAAATTATCGCTATGAAAAAATTCTAATCGTTCATTTCAACGGGCCAGTAATTTTACCTAAAGTGAAAAGTAAAAGTTTTGTCAGGTACGTCAATTAACTTTATGTCAATGAACAATGAAGATAGTTAATAATAAAATACATTTCCAGTGACTTTGCAACTGTGCCGTGAAGTCTGGCCATCAAATATAAATTGTTAACTATCGAATAAGTTAAATGTAAAATACTGAACGTTGTAAAATGTAGAATCAAAAGTCAAATGTTAACGTTGAGTACAAAGTACAGCTAAAGCCAGTGCCAGATAATACTATTCATAATTTTTATTTATCAGTCAAGTATGTTTTGTAAGTGAAACTTAACAACCTAAAATGATTCTTTGGCCATTTAATGTATGTACGATGTACAAACGTACATGTTGATTTATTTGCTGACGAGTGAGCTTTATAAAATGATCTGTTTTTGAATGATAAACCAAAAGTTGACGACAGTTAATAAAAAATATTTTTGCATGAATAAAAATCCTGAAATTTCATTTTATTCAGAAAAAAACCTTTATTCTCAGAGATTTTTGCGTGGACATTATATATAATCATAATCATAGTCATAATGATTCTCCCAATTAAAAT
>JAQFXM010008520.1:0-10561 GCA_034693345.1 Entomobrya multifasciata | reverse complement strand
AAAAAAATTCGTCTCCATATATTCAACTAAGACATAGATATACTAACACGAAGTCGACTCTATTATTGCGTCCCATTTAAACGTACTTCATATGTGTGTTTGCACAAGATTGCAACTAACTTACACGTACACATCACAATAAAATGCAAAGATTAAATATACTTCTAAATCCAGCTTGTGCAAGAAGCATACTAAAATACTACAAATATAACCACAGACGTTGGAATTTTAGGTACATCAATACCTTTCTGAATAAAAACTGAAAATGTGTTGCTCAAATACCTTAAGCATTAAGGGATTGTGGTGATGTTACACAAAATACCATATTTTACATTCAAGTACGAGTCCTTCTGTATACTTGCAACTGCTAAGTACCTCGAAAGGCATGTGACTTGCCATTTTTGTAAGATTTAATCACATGGCAGGCTTAATGTTAGTAGTAAGTTCGGTATGCAAGTAATATTCTTGAGTAAATTGCACGAAAGCATGAGCTTATAATGTTTCAAAGTTATTGTTTATAACTCAGTTGTAAATCTAAAGCTGAAATTTTCAGAGTGTTATTCTAATACTCTACTCAAAACGATTCGAAGTACATAAGATGCTTGCTCGATTCTTTGACTAGAAAGACTCTACATGGATACCTGAAAATATTTTAAATATAAGAAAATAGTTCTGCTGTAATGTAGGCTGCAGAGGGGCTCCAGCTTTTCCAAACTTTTCGGTGCCAAATTAAATCTTCAACAAACAACAATTCCAACTTTTTCCTTATTCTATTGAACTGATAAGTTTACTTTTGTATATAATTTGACTGAATTTAATAGAAATTGCACCACGTTCCTTAGTAGTTGTATTACCAAAATGTCTTGCTCTAAAATAATAAGTGAGGGCGAACTAAAGTGCACGCAATGCAATGATAAATTATTCAAAAGCTACAGCACCTATCAATCTCACGTTAAACAGTTTCACGGTACAACTCTACCAACTCGATTTTCTTGTGATCAGTGTCCCAAAACTTACTGCACCAAAACACTTCTTGCCCATCACATCGCAACAGTTCATCATGGTCAAAGACCGTTTGTGTGCAATTTGTGCCCAGAAGCCTATGCCAACCATACTGACTTAGCTTATCACAAGGATAAAGTTCATTCCGGAGTATATCATGCGTGTAATATTTGTGGAAAATCATTTCAGTCGTCAAAATTCATTAAAAGGCATATTGAGTTGGTACACGAACGAGTTAAAAGGTTTTCTTGTCACAAGTGCAATAACGTATACGGCACAAATGCTGCACTGAAGGATCATATGAATATAAAACATGTTCAAAATCCACCGAAACTGTTTAAATGTGACATATGTGGCAAATGTTTCCATACAAAAGCATACCTCAACCTTCACTCCAAACGACATGGAAATAAAAAGCCTAAAAAATGCCAGATCTGCAAGAAGTCCTTTCATACCAGACAAGAATGGACAAACCACCAACGTACACATAACTCAGTAGAGAAACAATTCAAGTGTCACTTTTGTGATAAAGCATACAGTTCTACTATATCTCGAGACAGTCACACGAAATATCACCATAGATTCTCACAAACATCTTCTTTTGTTTTTTGTGTAGTAACTTTTGCTGGAAATGGAAATTTGTTTAAACATATAATTTGACATATTCAGGACAGAACTAATCAATATAAATTTTGTAATAAGTCGTTTTACAGTTTTAGTGAGACTACTGTCCATATGATGACACATACCGGGGAAAAGCCATTCAAATGTACAATTTGTGCAAAGGGTTTTATAACTCCGGATAACTTAGGAAAGCATCACCAAATCCACGACGTAATTAAACCGCATTCATGTATATTTTGCGGGAAACTATTTTCTTCTAAAACAATACTTTGGAACCATATTTTAATGGAAATACAAGAAAAGGCATATTCATGTCATATATGTTTTGATGAGTTTACATCTACTACAATTTTGAAAGCTCATTTGTTACGACATGAACCAAAAAGGCATAAATGCGACGAATGCAGCAACATTTATAGGCATGCATTGGACTTACGACTTCATAAAAAGAGATGCCATTGAAAATTTGTCAATTGGTGATCCAAAAATTGCCAAAAATACGAATTATATAATTATTCCTGGGAAGTAACTTTTAATTATTATTAATTGATAGATATTTAAATTCAATAGTTGTCTTCATTTTGTTGCACTTTGCTAAATAACTATGTAAATATACTAGTGTGGACGTCAAAAACGATATTTGTATGCAGTTATGCTTTCCCAAGAGCATTTACGTGCTTCATCAATAATATCAGGTAAACCAGTGTACAAATTTACATATTTCCAAGTTTACTTTGGTACAAATCTGTTTCTCAAGATAATGTTGGAAGGATATTGTTCCAAAGATGTTTTTAAGCAGTCTTATTTTGATGTTTTTTAGTTCGAAATAGATAAAACCCTCCCAAACTAAACATTTTTATTGCGAAACTGCCAAAAAAATTCAGTTGTAAGAGTAGCCCCATTTATTAGTAAAATTAATTTAATGTACCCATTTTCAAAACAAACATGCTGTCCTTGTATATACTTGTAAATATAATTGATGAACGTTTTTATGACATAAATGAAATTAATTGATGGCCTTTTTTGTGTACGTGTTTTTAAGTTTACGTGTACTGTATTGAATTTTCCAAAGTATTAAGAAAGTATTAGGTTTTATAGAATACTGCTCAAGCATATGCTGAATGAAAGGAAAATAAAAAGAAAAATACATTTAAGACGACAGAATGGAATGGGATTTGTCCAGTTCTGTTGTTGGTCAATCACTGAGATCCTCGCTGCCCATTTTGTCACAGGATGTTTTTTGTCTGTGCTTATTCCATTTAACATAATATGTATACGATACACAGACACGGAATGCATTGAATAAACAAATAGTATATCGCGAGTGGATAGCAACACAGTCTCGAAGGAAGATGACATCATGAATACCTCATTACTACACATACCTAATAATTCCTCTCGTATTCTTAGAGGTTTCAATGAAGCAGATGATTTTTCTGTTCATAAAACTGTACAATTCTATCTTTGTATGAAAGCTAAGAGGAAGTTATTTATCAAATCCTTGAATAAACTTAATTCTAAGTGGTTTCCATTTCCAGTAACTTCCTATCGTTTTATTGAACGCAAACGTGAGTAAAATAATTAGTTTTCTTTAAATGTGCGTATATTTCAATTAGTTTCATACATTTTTATGGTGTCAATCATGAATACAGTGGTTAAATCTCAGATAAAAGTTCATCTTCATTCGAAAAAGGAAAAACTTTCTCAACATAAACAACATTTCAAAGCAGTGCTATCAAACAATTATCTATTTAATAACTTGTCTTCATACAAATATAAATTTCTGCTATTATTG
The DNA here is from genome assembly GCA_034693345.1 of Entomobrya multifasciata. NCBI lineage: Eukaryota > Metazoa > Arthropoda > Collembola > Entomobryomorpha > Entomobryidae > Entomobrya > Entomobrya multifasciata. The sequence goes on along the minus strand of JAQFXM010008520.1, from coordinate 7,140 downwards.
TTTGTGAATATTTAAAAAAAATTGCGTTAAAATAAAGCACTTCCTTCAAAAAAGAAGTACGATGTCTCATAAAAGACCACATGTGTTAAAGTGTAAACTTTGCTCCAAATTGTTTTCCTGTAGTGCAAACTTGTCTCGCCATACCAAAACTATACACACACATTCATTCATAAAACATGAATGTGATATCTGTAATCAATTATTTACAACACGAGGATCACTTAAGTCTCATGTCGAAACAGTTCACATGGGAATAAAAAGATTCACTTGTCTGCAATGTGATAACGCATACACCACCAAATATGCTTTACAACTGCACAATAACAGTCGTCATGAAAGTAAAAAAGTAACGTTTTCTTGTCAAATATGTGATAAGACGTTTTTAAGTAAACAAGCTCTTAACCAACATGTCAAACGTCATAATTCCAAAAAATTATTTCAATGTAGTTTGTGTTCAAAATCGTTCTACAACAAATACAGTTTGCAATATCATTTAGGAACTCACGCTCCAGCCATTAAAGCCACAAAATGTACTTTATGTGATCAACTTTTCGCGAATAAAATTAATCAACAAATACATCTAAGAAATATGCACATGTCTCCGAGCAGATTTTCATGCATATTTTGTGAAAAAGTGTGGAGAAGTAAAAATAATTTATATGGACACATTCGACGACATACTCAGGAGAAACCACACCCGTGTGACTTATGCAAAACGGAGTTTTACACTTCATCCTTGAAAGATGCACACATGAGAACACATACGGGTGAAAAGCCCTTCAAATGTGAAAAGTGTAGAATGAGATTTTCTCAAAGAGGAAATTTGAACAGACATCAAAAATCACATTTTGGAATAAAGCTATTCTGCTGTATTTACTGTGGGAGGGAGTTCACATCAAATGCAAGATACTCAGAGCACATTTTACAAAAGATTGAAGAAAAATCGTATTCGTGTGATATTTGTCAAGGAATGTTCGCGTCGATGTCGTTGCTAAAAAGTCACTCAGCAGTACATAAACCTGGAACAAAAAAATGCAGCAGATGCGATAAAGTTTACAAAACAAACAGTTGTTTGAAGAAACACTTTCAAAAAAAGCATGTGATATAAAGCAATTATCCAACTAAAAACTAAAACCAGTGATGATGCGACTTTCGCAAAAATGCCGCACACAAGATTTTCTTATAATGAAGTGTTTTACTTTTAAAATATTTTATATTAAGGTTTTCATTGTTATCCTTAAGTTGTATAAATGGTGTACTTAACTTTAACATTATATATATTGGAATTGAAATATAACCCCCTCTGTAAACCAACATTATAAATGAGTGTAGCTCCATATTTTAAAGTATTTGTTTAATGTTGAATGATTATTATTATTAATTAAAACACTTGAAAATTTTGCAAGCTAAACTGAAATTTAATTTAATTTAATTTGAAAACTTGTCATAGCTATTTCTCCCTAGATCAATGCCTCTCGAACTAATGTAGATTATAGAAACTTATTTACAAAAATTAACGTTTATAGACTTTTTCGATAGAATAATTGGCAATTCTTTAGACTCCGGTAGTTTGCATTGCCTTATAACAACATATATTTGATTTGAATGATTTTGAGTCACAATGAAGCTGATCTAGTGATAATTATTTCCTTGAAAGAAAACATTCTAGTAAAAGTAAGATTTTACAATGATGCAAAATGGTTTAGATGACTAATACATTTTCTTCGGTGAGATAATTTTCAGGGTCCAGAGAGCAATCATTTGATATAAAAGCACAAGCTTTAATTGTTACATAGCAAGCCTTTAAATTTGTATGAAGAACTCCCATGAAGTATTGATATTATAATTATTCATCAATATAATGTCATCACGAAGTCCCATTTTGAAATACTCGCTAGAATAAATACGGCTTTGGGTTAATAACAGCAAGTTTAGAATAAAATATACTTGAATTAATATTTATGATAAAATAAATTTGTTTTAACATTGTTCCATAAGGACTGAAGAAGGTTATTTATTTATTTGATACAATTCTTTCACATCTAATCGTATCGTGACGGAAACCTGAGTTCTTATTATAAACGATTGTTAAATTTATAAAAATAACATATTGCCAAAAGTAAAGATATATTTTATTATTATTAAGTATATTATAAACATACATAAGATATTATTTATATTATATTACATTTTTATTCAGTTACATATATCTATTTAAATAGGATTGGCGTAGCAGCAAACTTTTAAAAATAATTCACAAAAAAATCAACAGATTTACCATAACTGCATTATTCATTCAAGCATGTGCTCCATGGTTTTTCAGGAACTCATATATAAATAAAGCCGTTTTATCTGAATCATCCGGCTTCATATAATATAAAGCCGTGTGCCCTGCGCTGTTTAACGTATTAACATCAAAATTATTTCTAACTAGATATTTAACACCGTTTAGACAGTTTTCTTGAGTAGCAACATGTAAAAGTGTATTACCAAAAACGTCTAGTCGATTCAGGTCATTACCTTTAATAGTGTTCACATACAACGTATACATTTTCTCATCTAGCCTTTCTTCCTTAGAAGGAGACGGACATCGCATGGCATTTCTTAAGCACAAATACTCAATATCTTCATTCATCACTGCACCACTTTCAATGAGAATTTTCATCGAGGAAAGTAAAAGCATTGGGGATTCAGTAAAATTACTAATAGCGACTTCTAATGCAGTATGATTTTCAGAATTTTTTGAGTTCACATCGAAATTAGCATCGTGTATCAAAAAGTTAACGATCAAGTCTTGATCTGGAGGTGGGAAAGTTGGATGGCACGAAGGTAAGCCATTACCGTCATACCACACTGCGTAATGTAATGCAGTGTTTCCGAAATAATCTGGAATATATGCCGATTTGCATGCTTTCACCAGTAGTTCAGTCAGTTTTAGTGGGCCGAAACGAGCCGCATTCAGGAGCGGAGTTTCATGAATTTCTCCAAACTGTTTCTGTGGGTCAGCATTATTTTGCAAAAGTTTTTTTGCAATTTCTGTATTGTTATGAAGTTGCCCACAGGCAGAGACATAATACAGAGCTGTTTGATTATAGTAATCACGATTGTCGATGTCTTCTGGAGAATGTTTCACAAAATAGTCAAACGCTTCAATATTATTATATTGGACTGAGATCCCTAATGCTGAAGATCGGTTTCACCTAAATCTCTCCAATTTGTTTGATATTTTATTACACGTTCTAGAAACTCTATTGGTTTCCTAGAAAATATAGCCGCCTGAAGTGGTGTAACCAACACTCCGTTGAGAAGTCCAAGTGTAAAATCAACACCAGCATCCTTGAAAAGATCCAATGTGGTTATTGAGATATTAAGATAACCTATTGCAGTACAAGCTGTATTCTGTGAATAAAGAGGGTATACAAAAAAGAGTGAAAGTCTATTCGTTGTATTTAGATAAGAAATCATGTCATCAAATTTGTCCGATGTTAGCGTAACCACAGCCATATTTATAAACTCGCAAACGTAAATATCGCCAAAGTAGTAATATGGGTTTGCCCCTTTGTCAAGCAAATAAACAAGTGTATCAAATGTATCCGCAGAAAGCAGGGGAGGGCATGATTCATGCAGTTCATCATTTTCATCAAGCAAAGACATTGACTTATTCAAAAACAAATCAATAAGAGAGTTTTTGTTTGTATTTCGCTGCTCATTAAAATTGCTTTTGATTGGATGACCTAATAAATCTGTCCGTGCAGCCAAGAAAGATGCACAAAAGTGTATGTAGAATCTTCCCCATGAATCCACTGGCTCAAGATTCAAAAGAAAATCGGCAATGCGTTCATCTCCACGAATGATTGCGAGATGAAGTAATGATATTGAAAACTCATCAGATGTTTTACCAAATGCACACGAACCAGACACAGTTTGGGAAAAGTTTTTGCTACTATTGTAGTTGGCTGTATTTATAGTGTTTTCAAGAGCATATTGATCCTGACTATATAATACACTTGCCATGTATATAAACTCGTAGTTTGATTCGTCAATATGATCTTTGAAAAGTTCAAAAATTGATAAAAAATTATTCTGCACAGTGGCTAAAAGCAAAGATGTTATATTTACTGCATTTAAATTGACGTAACTTCTTATCTCTGCATTAAGTTTTGGAGCACTGTCCAGAAAATACAGGCTTACGTGTTCTCTAAATGAATAGGAAACAGAGCGAAGGTGGCATTGCATTCGAAGCAACTGTGAGTTAACTTCAAACGATTTGTACTCGATTTGAAAAATAGTATATGATACTTCTGTGCACACATCTTTGTTTTCACAGTTAACCAAAAACCAGGAAATAAAGTAGTCCATGAAACTTGGATGAATGAATCTCAAGTTATCAGTTTCATCATATTTTTCGAGAAGACCAATTTTCTCGATGATTTCTATATTTAACGTGTACTTATTTGGAAAAAAAATGTTGGGAAACTTTAAATTCAAAGCTTGGTTGGAGTGGTAGTACATGATAGTCTTGTCATTTTGACAATTTTTGACGACATTGCATATCTTTTGGTTAATCATGAACGTAAACAGATTGTAGAGTGACACATTACTGGCCATTGGAGAGATAATTTTATGCGATTGGTGTATTATATTTTTTTCATCCGCGTAATTTGTTGCATCGGCTAAGTAAGCCTCTGCAATTAATACAGTCTCTAAAGCAATGCCGGCTAACTCTTTTTCTGTTTCTGTCAAGGTGTTTTTCAACCAATAAACAATGTTACTGGCATATTCATCAAGATATGATATGTTAAGAGGCGAGTTATACGATGAATTCCAAAATTCTACTAGTAAGCCAATTTGAGATGCTTCATCAAATGGTTCGAGCTGGTATGCCATTGTTACAAGATTGACCTCAAGATAAGTGTGAAGACGGGTTTGGGATGTAACAACAAGGAATGTTGAATTGAACTTCTTAAATGTTTGTAGAATTGAAATTCCGAGCTCTGTATCAGTTTTTGGAATTTGGTCAAAACCATCAAGTAAAATTAAGAATCTTTTGGATCCAGAGCTGATGCTATCTGTAATAACGTTATTGCAGTTTGTGTTCAAACATTTGATGCTTTGCACTACATTTATGATCGCAGACTCTAGGTTTTCGTCTCGACCAATAAACTTCTTTACTTTTGAAGTAAATATTGACATATGAGAAAACACAACAATTACATCTGGACTTTGCTCGTTCGTTTTGTTCCCTATACTTGCCAGAAGAGTTGACTTTCCTACGCCATTTTCACCGCTAATAATATAAAGAATTGTTGAAATTATTGTCCCAATGCATTGCAGGTGATGTGTGATTATTAAATTGTACAATATTTTGAAACAGATCTTCGGAAATTACTGACGCATTTACATTTGCCAAATTTGCTATGAAGTTTATGTTGCCACATGTGCGGACCCACGTAAAATGATTGTCGCGATAATTAATCCAATTAACTGATGTCTTGTTTTTCCCTATATTACACAAGGTTTCAAACTCTGATATTTCTTTAAGGTCAGTGATATAATTAGACTTGAGTCCATATTTAATTGCGTATTCGTTTCCTGAGGGTTTTGTGTAAGGAATAAGGTTTTGATGGTTTTATAATTTGCCCCATGAAAAGCAAGCACATTTTCGTCTAGTGACGCACGAAAAAGTTTAGAGTTATCTAAGACTGATCTTGGCTTGACAAACCGCGAAATGTAATAGGAGGGCAATTTTGGTAAAGTAGAACAAAATTTGGGTCCTTCTGGTTTGAGTAACCAAAACGCCACCATTCCAGAAATCGCAATCAAGGCTATAAATATAAAGCCCAGAAATACATACCTTTTTCTGTGATATTTTTGCACATTTTCAGCTTCGTCAAAGTGATTTTCTTCTGGAATGTTGAACTCTTCCCACAGAGCACCTAAAATAAATATAAATTAGATGAAAGGTACACCAATGGTTTTGAATTTGACATGCATATAAGGAGCTTTGCAAATGTTTTTTTTGTAATTTTATTGATATAAAATTGAACAGTATTTAAAATTACTATAACTGCTATGTTTAGCTTTTACAGCAAATTAAGACTCTGCAGGGTGATTATAAAATCCTATCACAAAAATCATTTTTTTGGATTGATCATGAATTTGTAAATGGCCATAGTTATTACATCATATCAGTATCATCATATTTATATCATCATATTACAACGTAAGTTTTTAGGAATAAATTTTAGTCATGTGATATGTGATAAAGCCATTTTTACTTACGTGTTGCATCCTCGAAGCCTTTCTGAATCAAAATAGAAATTAATGATAAAAGGGTTGCATTATTACTTTTCGAACTTCGCCACCTTGTCAGAAAGTCTATAACAATGTCGTTGATGTTTTTCCTTCGCAGCAACATGTCATCTCGTGCTATTTCAATGAAATGTTCGCTTGTCTCTAAAGCTCGGGCCAAGGTCGTCCAGTTATTCAAAATGAAGACGGAATTTTGAGTACAAATTGCATTGGAAACCTGATAGAAGCTGCAATCTTTAAAATACAAAACAACATGTTTTCGACTTAAATTTATTCTGGAACCATCGTTAAATAATAAGTACAGAATTACTTATGTCTTTTACATTCATATAATATACTCTTTCATTTGCTGAATTTCTTTCTACCTTTGAAAACATTTATGAGGACTTTTGTAGTCCTTTATATCAGGATGTTTTGATGGTGATTTGTTATCGTGATACTAGGTTAATACTTATTGTACCTAGACTAATGAAGTTTTCATGATTAAAATAATGTTTAATCATACTAACAAGGAGGTTTGCGTAGCACATACTAAGACAATTGATTGTTTGTTTTTTTTGCATAAAATGCAATACCGAAGACATTTTCCTGCAAAATTGTCATCTAGTTGATCTCCTATCAATTAGCTGACACCAGTTATAAATAGGCTTCCTAACCGATTAAAATTAAGTCAAAGGATAAATACTTTAGCTTATTTGTGACTAAAATTTCTTACTACATGAAGATAAAATGTTTTGTATACTACATAAAATGTGATTACTCCTGTATTGAAGCTGTAGTAAATTATGTATATGAATGTGAATTGTAATATTTTTGACATGTCATGAA
>JAQFXM010008519.1:0-10561 GCA_034693345.1 Entomobrya multifasciata | reverse complement strand
GGCTGAAAGTTTGTATTTCTTACTTTCCCATGATACCCTATCCTAAAAACACCAAAAAGTTAAATTCGCTGACTATGGCGCAGACGACCCTTCGAAACTCATTAATGTTGCTCTAAACAATAAAAGTACAAAATCAATTACACTTACACGTTTCACTTAATTAAAAAATTTATGGGGCAATGTGCATCTTAGGCTTGAATAACTTCAACAAATTTGAAATTGTCATTATGTTGGTGAAAAATACTCAAGTACATAAATACTCAATTTTAAAAATTCGCAAAGGTTTTTTGTTCTGTTGACAAGATAAATTCTAAGAATTACGTTTAATATTTTCTTATGCTCACCTATAAAAATGCGGTGTGACCTGCGATCACACGATTTTGATGCAATAACATGGTTTTGTAATGATTTTGTAGCTTCATTAAATGGATTTTGTTAGTGTTTTAACTTTTTGTCTATTTATGAGTTCAACTGTGCGCGCAGGTTTCTTTCATATTCCTTACCAAAATATCATCGTTGATCGTTACACATATGGCTTAATTCGTAACGAATTTTATTATTTTTGCAAACTAAGCTCGACTTTTCATTAGCAAATTCAAGTTCAAACTGTATGCAATTATTAATTATCGTTGTATGCATAAAAGTTTATCAAGCGCTCGCTTATATTATCGTAAGCTCTAGTTTTATTTCATAAAAGTACTTGAATTTTATTTTATCCAGTGTTCCTTATTAGCTCATTAGAATGATGCTTCAATTGGTAATATTGTGGGTTAAGATTTAATTTTATTAAGCTATAAATTTTTACGTTGTTTATGTCTCATCTATTAATACCGCTATTTTATTTTTTTAGGAAAATACGAGAAGTTACACATAAGCAAACGTATAAGCGTGATCATGATCATTAGCTCGTGCTTTGAAGACATGGTAATTGGTACTTGATAATATTTTCCACAACTATTACTGGTTACATATTACAGTATGCATAAACAGCTATAATTCATTTACCGAACATGTACTATTCATCACTTGCTGACCGACTCATGTTATCACGTTTATAATGCATACACCATACCGATCATTATAATTATCGGTTGCTCAATCATTTTGTCGTAAAATGCATCAACAATTGGTAGAATCCATAAAACTTCTGAACCTTACGATACAGAATCCAAGGAGTGTTAACGAAATGTAAAAGCTAACACACACTAATTTTTCAGTTTATCTTAGAATGCATCATCCAATTGGCCAATTTACAATTTACGCTTGTTCACTGTTAACCTTAAGTTTCATAACTGACACTTTTACAAAATTAAAAGAAAATTTTCTTCAATAATGTACGTAATATTATCATTGTAAATCAGGAGTAAAAATTAGTTATTATGCGTATTTTAATTTTTAATGAAAGCATCAACCCAAATACTTAAGCTGACCAGGAATACTGTCTGAGCGGAATCGTAGTGATATTTTAAGTGGATTTTACCTCATGACATATTATGTGTCATGTGTACTGAAAACGTTAGAGTTGAAAAATGCTACTTTACAATGATATTATAAATATATTAATAGAATGAACAAATACGTTTGAACTGGTTCCGTGCGTCATCTATAATCCAAACAAGTTTACTTGTAGGAATATTTAATTAATACGGAATGCATAAATGACACTTTGTAAGTACTCAAAACGCCATCCTGCTTTACAATATTACAATCCAGCGTCGGAGTTTTAATTTAAAAGGTTTATTTCGTGACATGATGTGGCATCAATTCGTTTAAGCCATACAAACATTTATGAACTGGGTACGGGGAAGTCCAATTAAAATCCATTAAATCACAGTTCAATATCTAGTTGTCAGGATGTATTTTAATTGAAATAAAACAGAGCAGAAGACCACAAAGTAAATTACTGTATGAACTTGTTTAAGTGCTTTCTAAAGTAACTTGACAACAAACAACAATGAGTTCCTGGAATATCAATTTTATCAAGATGTTTTTGTGTATTGATAAACGTGTTCGATTTTTTCATAAAATGACTAACGTTCCGATAGACATGCATATAATTACACACCAATAATATGATAATATAAAAACAATGTGTAGAGATCACTTGCTTGTTGCTTCTTCGCTTACAATCGTTATAATTTTAACGCTTCTCCCATCTCAAATAAGACAAAATATTCTGGATTAAATATTTGGTCAAAATTTAGTGAAAATGTGATAATTTATTTGAGCCTGCCATAAATTTTTCAAAGTAGAAAAATGTTTTCAAGAAAAAGCATCCAGTTAAAGCTAACTGTCGTAATATTGGCAGGGATACACGTGATATTACTTATCTTTCAAGAGTTTTACTTTCATCATAGTGCATCGGTTAACGATAACTACAGCATTATACCATTTGCAGCGGGATTTACTGTAATTTTATTAAATAGTTGTATATATATTGAGCTATTGAAATTTACATTTGCAAATTTTATAAAGATGTTTTTATTCTACAGGATGTTGAGCAGAAAACTCTGAGATTTGATTGTATGAGTACACCTAAATGTTATTGGATAAGGGCTGCAAGACGCTGCCGTTGTTGGCCACAACAGAGAGAGGATAAAAACCCGGATTATTAGCAGATTTTTAAACATTTACTTCGGTTTGGAAAATTTAATTCCTGGAAACCAAAATCTGTGAATGCATTGTTTCATTTTACTGTAGCATGGTCATGGCCAGTCGTCAGTCAATTGTGAGGTTTCATATTTGAGCCTATTTACTTTAACTCAATTATCAAAACTACTTATTTTATGTTTCGTTTTTGTCTGATTAATGTTCTCTTTGTTTGTGTCGTTTATTTTGTACTGCCATTTTAACGTTTGAAAGCTGGTTTTAATAAAATGATTTGAATTTAACTCATCACTTATGTGACGTAGAAGGTCGCTGAAATAATTTTCAATTTACCATTTCATTTTGTCCAATTAAATTTTTAAATAGTTCCAAATTACCTTTACCATAGAATCGTTGGGGAAAATAGTTGGAAATGTGCATCAAACTGTGAATTTTCAGAAATTCGATTTAATTTTAGATTTTCACGAAAACACATATTTATACGTTTTACATAGATTGACCAATTGAGATAAATTAGTGATGCTTTACATGCGTCAATCTCCACGACATGTGCGGGGATCTTATGATCTCAATTGCAATGCAGCTATAATTGATCTGTTAACCCTGTTAATTTTGTTTCATTCATCCATTCATTTCGAGACAACGAGTAAACGTTTTTCTAGCTTTTACTGTCATGTAGTGGCTTACCTAATTAAAATTTATCAAATCAATTCGAACTTAATAAAACCAAAATATACATACTGGTTTAAGAGATCAAACAACAAGCCGTAATCAACGTTATAACTCGCTATGTATGTACAAAAACAAAGCTATGTATGTATGATATGTTGTTTAGATAATTTCAGCAAAGTGGAATTCTACACGTGCAGAATCTTATTTTAATTTTAAATTGATGAACTCATAACTCATCACATAACATACTTCATTTTACAGCTAGTACAATTACTCTTTTAGTTAATCCTGATCTCTGATGACCTATTCCACAATTTTTCTGAGTAAGAATTTTAACAACTTTACTCAGTACAAAATTCTCAGTTCATATGCCAACCTGTTACAGACAACAGCTACATTAAAAACATATTACAAGTTCTACTAATTTTAAGAAATGGGGCAAGGTGGAAATCCAGTTGGTTTATTATGGCAGTTGCTACTGGTAGTAGTTATTTTTCATGGAGTTGAATGTTGTTACAAGAGTCATGGTTTAGCAACTTCCGAAGAAAGAACTGTACCTGTAGAACCACCAATTGCTGAAACTTTACCGATTGTACCCGGAACTGCAACGAATACCACAGTACTCCAAGAAAGTTCTTTTGATTCTATAACTCTACCCTCAACTGATATAAAAAATGAAAAGGAATCTACAAACATGAAACTTCCAGTGCCAACTGCGCAACAAAGGGCTTCGGTAAATTCCATATAACACCTTTATACCCAATAATTTTTGCATAGGAATTTTACAACTGTTAATTTTATGATTTTAAAGAACGTTTTCGTGAAACTACCGCGAAAATGCCGACCTGGATGTACCTGGATACCTTTCTCAAGAAGATGTGACTGTAAACCAAGCAGCATTGACTACCCATAACTTTTTTGTGGAGTTACAATGCGCGAAGCAAGTGCACACACATAATATTTTCAATTTTAAAATACGAAGCAATATTTTTAAAAAAATACGAATAAAAATAAAGTTGGTTGAAAGTCATAATTTTCTATTTTGTGTGGTTTATTTACATTTTAATGGTAGTATTTTGGGATGGGATGTACGATGTGGAATTCCCAAACACATATACGCGTTTTAAACAGCGAAATCTTTGGAAGTTAGCGGATTACAATTTTTATAACTAATCTAAAAATTAAAGGATTTTACCAGTTTTAAAATCAAAACCTGTATAAAGGGACTTTTTCACATTTTTAACTTCAGAACAAGATTTATTCGGTAAAGTATGTTCACGATCTTACAAAATAATAGTAAAAACCAAATTCACCAACGACAGTGTAAAATTTACATCATTTTACTTACAGTAATAACATTACTTACACGAGACGAATCATATACCTACACATTTATGTACATTCATCATACTTTCTATTTACTGCCACAAATAGATTTTTTAAATAGCCTAAATTAGCTTAGTTTCTAAATTGTAACTTAGTTACTTAAATAGTATTTCCGAAACCTACAACTGTAACTGAAGCAGTTGGTTCAATTCAACATACATGGCAGTCACTTTATGTTCCTTTTCCTCCAGCTCAAATGCTTCCGCAGCTTCATCAATCTGTACCGTGGTTGTGTTCTCATCCCTAGCCAGTATCCAATCTGCCTTGCAATCAATCTGAGGAGAATCACAAAATTTATTAAAATGCTCCCAGCTTTATTCCTTTTTACAAAATATTAGTACTCATTAAAATTACCAATTGTTTATTTGTCTCTCCCAACTTTTTCTCCAACCGTTTCACCTCCCCACTTGCCTTTTTCATTTTCCTCTTAACCTCCAAATACTCCGGGCTCCTTACAGGCTTGTTCATAAACTCACATTCTTCCACATGCTCCTGCATTTCCTTACAAGTCATCTTAAAGTTGCACCCTGAAGGACTATACGGACAATCAATTTTCAAACTGAGCATCAATTTTTCCACAGTACGATTTCTTACTTTCCCTCCACCATTTTTCAGTCCTCCATACTCCACCCTACACTCTGGACATTCTCTTAAAGTTTCACAACAACGGAAACAAACGCTATGGCCATTCCTACACTGGAGAACTTCTCCCTCGAAAATTTCAAAGCAGACTGGGCATTTCAATTCATCCGGAACATTGTCCTCCATCACAGCATATTTTTCAATAGAAGCTGTACTATTCTGTCTGCTTAAATGTTGACGCACAGTTTTTAAAGATGCTAGTTCTCTCATAGCTTCAATGTATTTTGCACTCATTTCTATCATTTCACTGAGGGAAATGCAGTATAAATGAAACTTATTAAGCAAAGCTTCGAATTCAGGTGTACCAGAACGTAAATCTTCTCCATCCTCCATTTTGCACTTTGAACGAATAGCTTTTAAAATAAATTTTAGAAACAACCAAAATTAATTTTTCTAAAAACTTTGGACCATTTTAGGAATGCTGTTGCATTTGTTCTGCTGCTGGCTCATAATAGTATCAACAACATAATGTAATGTACTACACATCGGTTATATATAAATTACATTTTTGTATTGTCACATTAAAGTAAACACATGGATAATGATAATCTTTTGCAAACAAAACAGTGTAGAAGTCATTCTGTCTTCAATGTATGGATTTGGACATTTGTCACTCGTTATCAATTTTGAATGATGAATGCAGATTACGGTTCGGGGAACGAATTGAATGTAGTTTGACTTAACGCAGAGTATTAGTATGCTGCGCAAAAAACAATAAAACAACGAAAGAGTTAACTCTTCTATGCTAAAATGGTTTTGGCTTTGCTTGCTGCTGGTCTAATTTTGGTAGGTATACCACATCCGCAAAAAATGGTTTTATTATCAGTTTGGTTATAGTACTTATTGACCACGTTTATGATGTCATATAATAATAAAATGATATTTTATTACTGTTGTGTACTCAATAAAATGTTGACAAACTATCACTTTGACAAATTGATAAAGTTTAGTTTAGTTAGCACTGGCAGCACATCAGTTCATTTGGCCTATGGAATCTGGACAGAGTTATTGAATGAATTAAATGCATGAGTAAACCTACCTTGAGTAATAACTAAAAGATACCATGTAGCTAAATGTCAACGAGTTCGAATACGAATGACTGATGAATATTTTGTAGAAATCAGGAAAATATGTTGTGCTTAATTGAATATTTTTGACGGGATCAGACATTAAACCCATTATAATAACTTAACGATGGAATTCTCAGAATTAACCGTAAGTTTAGTCTTCTTAAGCATTCTAACAAAAGTTGATCCCAATATCGAAATAGTCTTTGATTGAGCGATTTTTATTAAGAGATACACCATCTTTTTTTGCCTTAATTTAATGCATTTTACTAGCACAAGATAACTTAATATTTACGCAAACTAGGACAGCACTTGCTCAAAGTAAAATATGACGATATTTTAATACCAAACAGAAGGCGAGATTTAAATTTGATATAGTGCTTTATGACAATATGATGACATATGACAATTTAATGAGCTAATGCATACCACGTATGTATACTTAAATCTAAAAACAAACAAATGAAACATGGCAAAAATTGTGGTGCAATTTTATTGCGTACAGTACATTACAGCTTATACTATCGTACAATAATATTCTACCACATGTTCAAGGTTATTTAAATAACGAGAAAGAGGACAACTATTGAGTTCCAGCTTTCCGAACTTACTGTTAAGTATGGGTACCAAAGAATCTTTCTCTTCATATACACTGTTGTTAAAATATAATTTATTTGTTAAATATTATGAAAAGTTATCGATGAAGTACATTGTAGTTTTGTTAAATGCATGAGTGTAAGAAACTCTACACGGCAATAAGACTATAAACAAAATTAATTTCGAATGATTTTTTACTTAAAACATCAGTACATCTTGTATGGGTACATATTTATGTTGCTAGCAGTTGTAAACGAGACATTATAGTTTGAAGTTATGGACATATATTTAGCAATGACTACTGCAGATATTAGATTATTTTACCCAATTCAACAAGTATAAATCATTTTTTAAATTGTTAAATATTCGTCTGGTTGGCCATCTGTCTACAAATAATTCAAATACCTTAACGTAATAATTTTACGGATTTGGAATTAAACTTTATATTACAGTTATACATATATAGCGCCATTGAGGTTTAGCTGTATTTAGTATAGTAATATGTACATACTTCATGTGAATTTTTTTAAAATTCTATCTTCTATTTCGTTTTTAAAAACCCTGTGATTATTTTTATCATTGTTCTCGAAAGTCGAATAAGGCAATTAAATAAAGAACTGAATTACAGGATGTTTCGCTTATATGTACCCTGTGTCTAGTCTAACTAATTACATAACAGTACCAACTCGATCAAGGGAAAACTGCGCTTTGGGATATCTGTCAATATACTAATTGCTTATTGCTAGACATATATTCAAAATATTGTACATGCCATATTAAATTCAAAAATCGGGAAACTTGTTATTGAATACAGCCTATTAATGAACCTGAATTCGAATAATGAATGAATGATGCTGTATCATTTTCAGGATCCGCAAGGTTATTTTTTAAATGAAAAGTAATGCAAAAATGTATACAGTGACTTTTTGTAAAAATCTAAAATAATTTAATGTTCCTCGGGTTGTCTAGTAAGTCGTGTACTTCTATCATCTCGTTATCTAAACGAAATTCGAATCAAGAACAACTTCCTTTTTTGTTACAATGCCGTCATCCAGCTTATACAAGGCAAATCAAATAAATCAACAGATAAATGATTATTTATTATCCATGTTTCCAATAAGATGGTGTTATAAAGAAAAGTCATGGTCTGTTGGATCTAAAGACAGTTGGAGAAGATTCATTATAATTGTTGCTTTCTCGAAAACTTTCATCGTCAACACTTTATTGCTAATTGCGTTGTACCTGATGCTGTTTCATTATCCAAACTCGTTTAAGTTTGATTACTCAATAATGCTAGTAACGACTTTAATTATGAATGTCGGATCAGTTGTAGTTGCTGACATTGTATGTCATTTCTTTGGCAAGGACATGGTTCTGTGTTTTAACTTTTGCTACTCTATGGAGGACAAAGTTAGCTCAAGTTTGTTTGTGAAACAAAATTTAAATTTGTGCTTTTGTGCTTTTAAACAAATTAAAGAAACTCAAAGCTCTACGAAAGGTATATGTTTTTTACATTTTTAGTATAGTCTAACAATAATGTACACTTTACAATTGTAAAAAATATCATTGTTTTTAGACCCGGTGGGAGAACTAATGATCAACTTCATCGTTTTCTTTTCGTTTGGTATAACTCTAGTTATAATTGTGCTTCTTTCAATGAATATGGATCCGTTTTATTTCTGTGTTTTTAGGTCACCAATTTGATTTTGGTATTTATAGTTTAAATCTAACGTTTATAATTTTGTTACAAATGTGTCATTTTTTGCAACATTTTTTTCTCTGCAATGGGTAATGATCAGTATAAAAACAACAGTTCTTCTCTCATTTACTATGGCAGCATCGTATCTAAAGGTTTTGCAAGTTTTGAAGACATTAAAACCAAATTGTATCACTGTAAACGTCCTCAAGCAGATGGCTGTAGAAAGGAATGTTCTGACTGGCTTCGAAACATCATTCAGTTGCATTGGTTTAACAGTGTTATTTGTATACTTAGTGTTATCTTTAAATGGCATAGTTGTAGCCCTTAAGTTAAACAATTCGAAACTTTTTATTGTTATGCTAACGTTGTCACTAACGGGTCTCCTTTTAATAACCTTTATATTCCTGTTTTGCTGCTCAATTCACGAGAACTCTGTTGAAATTTTGCAGCAATGGAAAATTCAGGTGGTTGGATGTCACAATAGATTTCTAATGAGAAAAATAATTAGGAGTTGCAGACCATTGGCAGTTCCAGCAGGAAACGTTGGAATTTTAGACAAAGAAATCAAAATGAATTATCTTAATTCAGTTGTAGTCTACACTATTAACGTTATGGTGGTTATTAATGATTTATTGAGTATCAATAAATTTTTGTAGATAGTTGATGCAATCTTTTTGGCGATTTTTTTTATCACGATGCGCGACAATGATACACTTGAGGCAACCTCAGTTTATGCTTTGTATAATCATACAATGACACGTTATTTTTGGCATGTCTAAGGTGTCTGGTTATTACAACGTTATAAAGACAAATATTGAGGGCGTTACTATGGTCATTATTAATTATATATGGAAAATAATCTACTAGTTATACATATATCGTTATATTACTTATGTATATATGCATATTAAGAATCATTTTTCGGATTCCCTGTTTACTAATGATCCATTGACCATGGCAGCATCATTTATAAAAGTTCTTGAAACCTAAGGGTATTACATTTAAAATTTAAAAAGGTAGCCCTTTGGGTTAAGGTTGAGAGTAATGTTCTGAAAAGTTTCAAAAGATTAGTGGATGTTCACTTTACGACTCGTAAATTATGAGTACTCTGTGGCAACGGCAACGTGGCAGCTTTAGGTCAGTTGTAGTCACCGATTTCTGATTTTTTTAAAATCATTACCTTAAGACCGTAGGCAGCACATGTTTGAAGCTTGGGAATTCGAGACAGAAAAGAAAAGAAATTAACTATCTCAATTAAGTTTCATTCAATACCATCAATCTTATTGTAGTTATAAAGGATTTGATGCCTACAAATATATCTTGCAAATAATTGATACAATGGTACTAATGACAAACTTATATTTTACATTAGTTCGCTTTCAGCTACATAATAAACTGTTATACAAGTAGATTACTGATGTAATGTTACTTTTACTGACGAGGGGAGAATTTCAACTTAGACAAAGGAATGGCTATAGTAAGGTACTAATATAAGATAAATATTGCCCAAATGCCCGTTTGTCTCCATTGCGACTCTTTCCAAAATTACACAACTTTAAAGTTTTACCATGAGCGCCCCATCTATTCCCACTGGTCTCCTATTGATTTTTGTGCTGTTTTCTGGCATTGATATTTAATCACAAAAATTACATTTTTCTAGAAATTCACAACGGCAAAGACAAAAATACCATTGGATCCATACTGATTAAAAGCTTTAACTGTAAAATCGTACATTAAGTTATTTTGTAAAATATTGTAATGTGTAAGTATTGTGAGGAGTCTTCACAGAGTGATGTTTTTTTTTCTTCGCGCCAAAAAAAATTGTGTGTGTGGTAAAGGGGATTTCACGCTTGATTGCACAAATACAATGGTGCAAAGTCACCAACCAATC
>JAQFXM010008518.1:0-10562 GCA_034693345.1 Entomobrya multifasciata | reverse complement strand
CTTCCTTAAAGAATATATTCTAATATACCAAAGTTTTTTCTCTCGCCAAGTCATAAATGAAAAAGGAAGTAAAAAGAGTACTATAACAAGAAATAGGCATGCCATTGCAGACATAAACTATTTAGGTACTTGTTCCGGTCGTGTACTAAGAATTCATTCATGAGTAGCGGAGGTGGAGTGGGATGAGATGTGACTCTGTACTCGTCCTCTAACAGTAGATGATATAACCCTTGTGTAGGTACATATATCCATCTCTCTGTATAATTTTTTCTTATTTCATTTCGTTTAAATTCTTGTCACTCATGGAATAAAGTTTTACTTAATTCAATGAATGTATTAAGTGAAAAATTGTGTTATCAAATTCCTTATAAGTATCATTATCATCCATGTGCGTAATTATAATTCTGTCGAAAAAACAAATTTAAATATGTAGTATAGAAAAATGGTTTTTAAGTAATCCTGTTGTATTATGATATCTCGTATTTTCAGTAGAAAAGAGTTTGAGCTTTTCGATTGTTGAAAAATGCACGTATGCTTCAATGTTTTTTTCTCTATAATACTTACATCAATACAATGTGAATAATACATTTTTGTAAAAGCTACACCTTTTTATACTTTTTAAGATGTACTTCTATTATACGCAAACTCTTGAATTCCCAACAATTGTTGTACCTGTACCTAACGAATTACAGTATGTCGCCATCCAAATCACATCTCAGGTACATACTTTGAGCTGGTGGGTGTTTGCGTTTGGAAATGAATTATGTTTATGTACTTCTCAATGGAGAAAATATACTCTTCCATATTGTAGCCAGTATCCCTTGATATATATTATCACCTTCTCCAAAATCCAGAAAATATTCTATTTTTTAGACAGAAGTAAATAAAAATACAGGAAAAGGGGGACCCACGATGTTGATTATTGTTTTGTATATACATTTATTCTTGGCGCTGGATTGCTGGTGTTACTTTCACCAATACCCCAACAACAGTCAAAAAATAGAAGGTAGATTCGCTGTTACAATCTCCTTTTTTCGTTCTGACCGAAAAAGTGCCTCGAGAGTTCAAAATCTTTATTGATGCTTTCACCCGTGCTCTGTCTACTTCAATTTTCCACCACGACCCGGAGTAAAACAGGATAAAATGGAAACAGGAAGTGGAATAGAGTATACTGTGTAAATTTTGTTGTAAAAAAATGTTGTGACTCA
Source organism: Entomobrya multifasciata (assembly GCA_034693345.1). Lineage (NCBI taxonomy): Eukaryota > Metazoa > Arthropoda > Collembola > Entomobryomorpha > Entomobryidae > Entomobrya > Entomobrya multifasciata. The sequence continues at coordinate 9,354 of JAQFXM010008518.1, read as the reverse complement.
CTCTTTTTATTTTTAAGGTTTTCACATTGTGTTGCCCTCCCCGCGCGTATACGGATACCCATGTACAAATTTTATGGATGGAGAAGAGTGTGTAGACAAGATATCATGAAGCAAGAAAGCTTGAACTTGTTTATCCAATCTTGCATGAATCGCTTCCTTTGAATTTCATTCGATATACTTTCTCTCCGTTTCGTTTCTGGCATCACTCCGCGTCCCTTCTCCTCTCTGGTGTCTATCAATTATTTAACGGTATGTGAAAAATGGATATCTTCTTTTCGCGCTCCTTCTTTTAAAGTATAACGTATTCAAGTGTGTGCGATACAAAAGCAGTAAAAGTTACGTACTTTGAGAATCTTGCTACTATGTTAGGTAATTCGTACACATAAATATACATACCTGGCTATTCTATGTGTAGTACGACGAGCTAGTGGTACACTCTAAGATGCTTCTATAATATCAAACCCAATATACTTGAAGTGGGGATATGGCTTTTCATACGACCCTTATATATATTTGTACTTTCCTTTTTCTTATTATATAAATGTCCCTTGTGTCTTTACAAGCATTTGAAAATTTTAGAAAGATTGCTTACTCTGCTGCATTCACTTTCTCCTATCTCGATTTCCGTTTATTTTTGCGGCGGTTGGTCAAGAAATAATAGGAGGCAACGGCAGCAGCAAGTATTGTAGTGGCATGAAATGGACAAGGATGGAATATGGCCATGGGGAAAGAAAATGACCGGGTCGACTATTACGTAAATGGTTGTGGGGTTATGTTCTACGCTGGATATCGGTTTGACGAGTTACGTTTCTCATTTCATCTAATTCATACCAATACGAAAAAAACTAAACAACAAAGAACCTTTTTTATATGAGAATATCCGAGTTTCCTTCAGGTTTGTACTTTCTTCCATGGAGCTATAAGCAATAAACTCATATCATTTTCTTCCTTGCTCTATCTGCCCCCACCACCAACGAATCCCCCCGTACTTACGTATTTTATACTTATGTTTGTGAAAAAGGATAAAAGAAAGCAGTGGATATGAAACTTTCGCTTGGCCAATTCAATGATTCTTATTTCGCATCGCTTTAAGGTACTCTGCGTAATTATAATGAGCACATGTTGTTGTATTACGTTTAATTTAGCAAAGGATAGCTTGTTACACACAAAGCTTTTACAAAACCATTTCTGACGATCCTCTCTCTCTCTCTCTTCATTGCCAACAAAGCCCATAATATAGTTTTCCCTTGCTCGGAACAAGGTACTTGTAGACTCTCAACATGTCTCTTGCAATGAATCTGCTTCATAACGCCCCAATTGAAGGCATCTTGGCATGGCATAATGATATTTTTCAGTGCTATATAAAACCATATTTGGAATGATTAGCGTCACTGGAAGCACACACGAAAACCGTTGGGTCTCCTCTCCATACTTTTTCGAAAACTACCTTGTGTTTTTACAGGAGAGAGCAGATGTTGAGATCAAGTGTTTTTGTGTGTTGGAGAGAAGAGACGAATGAGTGCACGTTTTTGTTATGAGTGTGTCGTTCAAAAAGGCTTGAATTTACATTCTTACTTGAGTGCGAAAAGAATTTCGTGGATGATTTTATGAGAATTCTGTGTAATTTAACCGAGTGCCAAAATCCCATTTGTACGCTATTCAATGTAAATGATGATGATGAAGAGAAGGACTTGTTACAAGTTTTCTACATTCGATTTACTAGATTTTCTGCTTGTTACGACAAAAAAAAATACTATTAGAAACGGCTGTTACCTTACTCGGCTACTCGTGTGTTAATTCTTACTTACTTCCTCTTCAGTTCAGATATAAGCTGCAAACAGAGGTTTATTGAACCCTAATTACTGTTTTGGCTACATATGGTTTCACACCATTGCAATGCGCATTGTACCCTGCCTGAGTCATGTCACTACTGGGCTCACACCCACAATAAACCATAAAGCTTGAACTGCTGCACTATTTGCTGCATTCAAAGTTTCCCTTTGTGCTACTTTCCTGTATAGTCATTCAATAAAATTATTCCAAAATGGTACTTTCCCCAGACTTTTCTACCATGAAAATCTGCAATTTTCTAGCAAATAAGTACATTTTCATCATAACATATAAGTTGGTTGTGAAGCACCCATTTTGAGTATGAGTGCGCCGAGAGTCAAGTCATGTGTTCAAATGTTCATGTGTTATTCAGTAGCACACAATATGATCCCATTCATTTTTATATGTAATATTTGTCCATGTCAATAAGGTGCATTTTCTACCTTTCTCCAACTCTTTTTTTTGATAATGAGCACGGCATAGAAGAAATTGTACTTTCACAACCAATCGCAATTTACTACAAATCTAACGTCACGCCATGTCTCGTGTTTTGGATCAGTAAATTAACTCGTATGTATGATAAAGGCTTTACACCATCATCACTGGACTGCAGGAGTTTATGAACAAATCTAGTTGTTTGAAAAGCCATTACAATCATTTTTATACTATTTGACACGTATTATTATGAACTTTAGAAAATTATTCTTTGTAATACAACTAATGCGTATAAAATTCTTGCCTTTTCTTGTCACACAGATTTTATCGTTTTGTTATTATTATTAATCAATGGATAAACTCTTGTATTAGTATGATTGTGATTTACATATATGTCGCATTAAATATTCTGATAAAAATCTATACTAATTATGCAGTATAGTAAAATGTTTCCTAAATATTTTAAATTATTATACTTCAGCGAGATAAACACATGTATTTCGAAGAACGAGGAAGTAGGACAGAATACACAACTTAAAAATTATTATTGCAAAAGCTCGAAAGGTGAAAACAATGTATGTCATTAAATCGTAAGTGCAAGTATCTACAATGAGTGTTTATTTATTGCTTTCACCAGTAGGCTAAAAGAAGTGCCATATGTATTGTTTTTGTTCTAAATATAGGTCTGATCTCATACATGTTTTTTCAGGCACTTACTCTACTACTATATAAACGCGTGGGGGAAAAACAATATAAATTGTTTCCCATTATACTCACTCACGAGTAAACGATGAATCACACACAAACACTGAAGTTAGACGTTATAGTCTGAGAATTTATTAAACTGTGGGATTTTTGTCTGAAAAAACAAATTGAATCTGAAAATAACTAACTAAACTTTCTCTCGTTGCTAATATATGACAAGGGTGTAAATTGTAAATACAACTCTCTCGTGATTTTTATACAGAAACGATGCCAGAAAATTACATGTTATGATATGATGGTGAGTGAGACAACACCCTTTTACGTTACAGTACAATAATAGGTCGGAGAAAAAGTAGTCTCCCAGTCTACTCTACACGCCCATAAAACATCTATCTTGAATTGTGTAGGTCTATAACATGAGTTGAGTTTATAGCGAATGACAATTTAAATCAGCAGATACCCCATAAATACACAAATCAAATATCCTGTTCAAAAGAAATTAGGATTACAAGGACAGTACAAATCTAGTCCTGATAAACTAAAACCGATATATCATTGAAAAAAGTCGATGGGGAATGTCATGTGGTGGCTTTGAGAAAAGTTGGAATTTCGAATTCCTAGAGCCACTGTCATACATAAGTAGCTCACCATCTAAACCAGACGATCAATTATCCTTCGTATCGATGCATTTAATTCTATTTAAATATATGGACAGGCAGGCCCTAAAAGGTAACGAAATGAAAGCATCTCTACCTCACCTCTACCTCGCTACCTCTTCTGCGATTACATCGCTTTCGGTAGTTAATAAAACTTGTGGGAAGGTGTGGGATGGCGTACGTGGATTAATCAGAGACAGTATTTTTAATCATGCTTGTTATTAAAGCTAATAGTTTGTTATATACAACAGTTGTATTTACTTACAAAGCTATGAAAATTAATACTAGAAGTAGTTAGCAATTGCATACAATCTGTTTTCTGCTAACTGCTGATTAGTACATGAGTATAAGAATATAATAGAAGTTGGTCGAACTATTTTTATGATTAGGTCAGCATGCGAAAATTAAATATTTATAACAGATATTTGTCCTCAATATGTATGGACAATACAAACACAAATCGCAAATACTTTCTACATATTTAAACATTTAATTATACATGTTATTTAAATTGGCACACACACACACAATGTTTTGTGTTTGTGTAAGTTTACATCCGAAAGTTTTCATAGAAAGGCTATTCTGATGGTTAGTCAGTTCCGTTAGCGCACGATACCTACGCTGTTATTTGTTGAGTACTATAATGGCTGGTGCTAGAATTAGTGCTCAGACTTGCATAAATGATACTTGAGACCCGACGAAATACACAATATACATTTATAATTTTTAGTCGGTCAAGGACAGAGCTATATGGATTTCTATCGTAAGCGAATAACATTGTCATCAAATTTAAAGCACAAGAAAAATTAAAAATGAGCATTAAAGAATTTGCAATGGAAATGAGACTTCCTGAACTCAACTGAAGTCCTGTTTGCTTGATAGAGATTAAAATTTTCCGTTGGTGGGAGCAATATTTAAATTACTCTCCGATATCTTTTAGGGTTAGATGTACTATGAATACATAAAAATTGTACTTATATAAAGAAAACACTAGTCGAAAATTATGTTCTCTGCTGGATCTTCAATGTCCTCACTTACGACATATACAGAACATTACAATTTGAACAGGCCTATAGTAACTTTTATGATTACGAAAGATATACAGGCACCGGCATCAATGAATGTAAAGCCGGCTTTCTCTTTGTTTGGTTTGGTATCTCCAGTTTTGCATTACATTGCATTCATAGGCATGGGCAGGGCATACTAATACACTGAACAAAAAATATCACGCGTCCGTCCAGTTACATTCATGTCTAGTCTACTAGCTTTCTAGTCAGTCCCATCTTTTTTCTCCTGTTATAGTACTGCAACTGCTGTTGGAAAACTTCCATGGATTACTGTTTTAGCAAAAAATGTTTTATTGGCTTGCATAAAAACAAGATAGTTTTAGTTCAGCGAATATAGTTGTTGTTTGTCGTCTATTATATTTATTAGGCAACTGGAAAAACTCCAGAGCTAGTATTTTCGAATGGATTCATTCCAACTAAAATGAATTAGGATTTGGCATTCCCCTCCAAAGTCATTGTGACGCATTTCACTAATGTGATAACGTTAAAGGCAACTGATAACATAGTGTTTGTTTGGCCAAGACTGTTATTTATTTATCTATTATAAGTTACAGTACTATAATACTTCATAACTTCATACGTTATAGAAATGCTCAATGAATGGTGTCGGTCCGTTAACTCAATAACTTGTACAACTCGCATACTCGCAAAGGTCAGAAACCGTAATCTCGTCGACAATTTTTTGCTCGTGAAAATCTGTTTTTAAATAAGTTTTCAAATAAATATTTAAAGAATCATACTTAATTTAAACTTAAAATGCAATTCAATTTCAAAATATTTTTGCTTAAACTACTTGTTTACACCTGTTTGCTAACATTCTATTATACTAACCAAGTTTGTTGTACATATTCCGCCTCGAACACAAAAGGGTGGGTGAAAGTGCTACTTCATTTGGATTGTAAAAAACAAGTCCAGCTTCACTGATTTTGGACGAAGTCTGTAGACAAGGTTAGTCCGACTCAGCATGCATACATACGTACATCATAAAAACTTTCTAAAAGTTTCAAAAACAACTTCTATATAAACCCGTTTTACTTTTAACATACTCCATACATTTCGAACATGAATCAAGGATTGTTCCCACGTTTCTTATGCCTGACTTGTTACTTGTAAATGCCCAATGCATCTATTGACATTCTCAATCGAGAAACTTCTATTTTACGTGGACATTCAAAGTAAATATGAACAATGCATGTACATATTACATTTGATGTAACAATATATAATAGCTTTTACAGTTATTTCCATACTACTTTATAGTTATGCCACTGCTACTAATCATAGGGTAGCCTACGGACATGTTGTATGCATGCCAAGAATTCTCCATAGCCTCATTAGGCTGATTAAATGACCCATCAGGATAAGAAATCCTGCGTGCACAAAAATATTACTGTTGACGGAATTTAATTTACAATAAAAGTAATGGAGCATATCAATAAATAGCCATTGTTGTACTTATAACAAAAAATTGGTTGTCGCCTCTAAATTCAATTATTCCACTTACAAAACAACCAATCTCGGAATTATCGCCCTTGCCCTTAATACAATAAGTCGCCAGATGACATAGCCAAACGCTTTTTCCAAAACTATGACTAGCACGTCACCTATGCTTGCAGCCATTTCTACAAATTGATTTAGAACTTGGAACACTTTACCTGCGTTGTTGCCTACATTCTATATTATTGCGAAAGTTCTCAGATTTTATATTGTATTCTCACTCACAGAGAAAACATACACCTGGAAAGCTATGGGGTAATATAATATGGCCCATATTTTTGCAACATTCTTTCACTTATGTATATTTTATAGTGGTGAAATACCATTAATATTACATAGAATAACCACGAACGAATACAGTGTTCCAGATTACAGTTGAAGTTCACCTGAAAAATGGTTTCAAATTTGAATACCATTTCTTTTTATTATTATTACAGAGTTCTAGAAAGTACTAGATTTCGAAAAAAATGTAAGCTTTAAAATTTCGTAGCAGCTGTGCAAATTTCAACGTTTGTCGCATTTATTAATACGCTCAATGATAATGAGATTCTTCATATTTATGTGTGAGAAATCGTTAGAAAATGTATTATTAGTAAAGCATCCTGTATAATTCAACGATACAGTAATATCTAAAGTGAAGCCTCACAATTATAATAATATTATCTTTATTAGTTTGTATAAAATTATACAAAAAGGATTTGTGAATTCCGTTTTAATGTACTGAAGCGATTTCAAAGTTATTTGGTTATTTGGGGGTATGTAAAATAATCGAGACAGTTTTTAATACTTTAAGCAATGTTGTCTTATTTAATGTTATATCGCTGAGAAGATTTGCGCAAGGAGTAGTCTTTTACCCAGGGGACGATCAGATTAATTCATTTTCAGAGAGAGAAAAAATCCTCCAGTATAAAAACAAGTCTCTTCCTTGCCAAGGTCGATGAAGTTATAAGTTATATGGAAAGGAAACAAGTGAATAAAGTAGTTCTGCTGACTGTCTGTGCTCACTGACCCGGCAATTTGACGACCTATGTATGTATGTGTTTCAAAATGAGCCTGTAAAAAATCAATATAGTAAAGTAAGCGTTCTAAGTATATCCCTGATTATTTTTTGAATCCCCAGTTTTAATAAAATCCCCTAATCATGCGGTCCCTGCATTTGTGTACGTGGGATTGGCAGATTCGAGAATTGATCGCCGCACTTAAAACTTTTACGATTAGTTTCCCATGTACATGTAATAAAGGTTGCGCTACAAACTTTGGAATTAGGGTACATAAAAGTTATAGTCTTTCGTTTTCTGTCCTACTTCATTTTATCCCAACAAAGCAGTAAATGACATACACAATACAATGAACGAATTTATTGATTTTTCTACCCACCCTCGACGAAGCATACAGCTTTTAAAAGCAAACAAATTAAAAAGTTGTTTTGTGTACTCATTTAGAAAGTTTAATTGACTGCTGCAGTGGCCTGGTAATGTTTGTACAACATTGCCTGACAGCGACATGGCTATTGTCAAACTCTGGACTGGACCAATTTCCAGACAGGACATTCAATTAACGAATAAAAACATAAGTCGCATTTCATCCAATGATTTACAGCATTTTAAGGATTAAGTGCATTTATAGTACTACTACTCAAGTAACTTGTCAATAGCCAAACACTCGTTTAACTTGAAAAAAGTAATTCTAATAATTGCAGCTAGTAAACTAAAGAATTTATATAGCTGGCAAAGCAATATGCTTTTTTACATCTTAAAAACAGAATGTATGTGTGGCGGTGGCGACTTGTTTTTGTTCGAAGAGAGATTTATGGGATTCTCAAGAGGTCTGTTTTTTGTTAGTGGAATCAGTGATGCAATTATTTTGGCCGTGAGAGTTTCCTTTCTGTTTCTTTGTTCATGATGCTGATGCTTTGAAGTATAAGTGATCAAATAATTTATGGACGAGCGAACATATCGCACCATCAAAACAATGCAGCCTGGAGGAAATAAAAAATAGAAAACGTTAAAGCAGTTTGCTGGCTTACTTTTACACATTAAATGTAAAATGCTATGATGTATCATGTAGAATCCAGCGATGAATGACACGACCTTTTACCCTATGAAAGTGACATTAAGCGTTTTCATTTTTCATGTTCATAAAATTTGAAATGCTTTATTTCAAGACACAGAATACATACACTTACCCTGTTATATTTACTACACAATAGACTTTCTTCAAATAATATTTGTCAGTCCGGTAATGTTAGTTTTTAACCATATTGATGCTTTCCGGAAATTTTAAGTAATATCATAAAGCCAAATACGAATTCCACGAATACAAAATAAACTTGTAGTTTGACACAAGGGTTCAGTATAATTAGTATCATGGTTAGACATTGAACAACTAAAACTACACATATATGAACGCAGATGCTACCGAGTCTTGAAAGTGGAACACCTCTCCTCTCCCATATCCTGTCTAGATGGAGATTTAGTTATTGTAGCGTTCATGTGTTACAAATTTCGTTTCATAGAGTCAAGTTTGTAAAATTAATAGCCAGTCATCAGTCATTGTTTAAATTTGAAGCAGTTAAGCAATAATTATTCCTGATGCTACTGCTTAAAATGTATGCATTTGAATTCTGAAGTGCTTGAAACTTAATTACAAGATTCAACTCAATCCATCTCTACAACGTTGATATTTTCAACATTATTGTAACAACCTTCATTAGAAAGTGTCTCCATCAACATGCGCGTATAGCTCACGTCTTTCCAAAACAAGATTCTAAAGAAAAAATAGAGTATACACAATGATTATGAAGTTACGACGCAAGAATATTATGAAAAAGAAAATCTGACACTTTAAACTCAAGATGCTGTTCACTCAGCAATTCTGACAAGTCTTTCTGACTGATTTTATCTTGGTTTAAAGTGCTCGTTCAAATCTTTATTAACTTGCGACTTCGAGCAAGTTATACAGGATATCTGCGGTGTCTGTCCGTCCGTCCGTTCGCACGATAACTCAAAAATTAATCAAGATTTTCTAAATCTGATTTCACCAATCGATACATATTGGTCCTTGCTTGGATGAGTTCGTTGGTCAGCCAAATCGGTCGACCCAGGTCAAAGTTAGGTCAAAGGTCAAAAAATTTCAACATGACAGTATGGGCTCAAATTTGGTGG
>JAQFXM010008517.1:0-10566 GCA_034693345.1 Entomobrya multifasciata | reverse complement strand
AAAACTAGAAACGCACAATTCCCTTGTGTTATAAATATAACTTGCAAAATAGTGATCTGGGTATTTTCTTCAAACACAACTAACAACTCATTCTTACATTTTTGTGCTATTCTTTTTTCTTTATACTTTCTTTCTGTGGCTCGCACTCGCAAATATCTATCGCTTTCTCCTGCTCATTTCATTACTTGTAGTAGCAGTCTTTACCTAAAAGCTAGTACAGTCATTGACTTGACATTTGCATTACTAGTAATACTACAGAAGCAGGTTCAACTAACTCGCAGTTAAATGCTATCAGACGTTCAAGGAATATTTTTCTGTGAAAGTGAAGTCAATTTAGTAGTCCATTCACTAGAAAGTCTCAATAAAACGGAGACAAGTATGTTCGCCATTTACGTTTTGCAGACCTTTATATAGAAAACAATCTATTGAAAGAGTCGAGACGCTTTTTGGAAGAGGAAATATTATGATGTTTCTTTTTTATTCATTTGATCATTACCATGAAATGGAACACTATTTTCTTTTTTGCCAGCTAGAGCAACAAAATGTGAATCATCATGAAATAATGAACACTGGGCACGTATAATTTTAGCAGATAAATAGTATACCGAGCAGATAGCATTTTCTATATAAAACGTAGTTCAGAATCTAAACTGTTGCAAATTTTGTATTCTATTATGTATGTACATAAACACATAGTTTTCATACATTCATATAAATATTTTCATTATTTTGGGTTCATCTTAACATTTAAAATTAAGAGTCATTAGCTTAAATAATGAAAACTGTCAAGTTGGCTACCCTATGCGGTAATATTAAACCATTTTATGTTCCTAAATCGAAATATTAGGTTATGGGGTTGTATTTGCACTTACTTCAAAATTCAATAAAAATCTTACCCTTAAGAAATGCTAGCCACAGGAGAAAATATGAAAATTAAAGAACCAATTAACTCATATCGGAATAATTTCAAGCCTTGATTCTAGTTTTACACGAGTTCTTGCAATTCATTTTTCAATAAAAGTTTAGGCAACGGTAACTGTATTATTTGGCTCCACATTTTAACTCTGAATTGATTACTATTGCGAACCTACCGCACACTACGACAGAATCGCACAGGACTTTGTTACATAATATTTGTATTCTTGAGTTTATTATATATAATTATTTGATTATCGTGATTACTAACACTGCTCACTTAAGCCAGATGTCCTTATTCGTAGTTAAGCCAAGAGTCAACTGATCACATGTAAAATTAATTATGATGTTTGATGTTACTTCAGAAAAAATGTTTGTTTCAGTTCCATTTTATCTGAAGCGAATAAAACATAATATATGGTTAGAATCATGATGTGTTTGATGATAACCAATTTTCTCGTATTATTTACAAATGAGATCTGAACTATGAAATTTTAGAAATTATGTTTAAATATGAAAGTGATTTTGTAAAACTTATAAACTAGTTCTGTAGCTCTTGCGTCAAGAAGAGACTAATTAAATAAGTAAGGAGCGTTTTATTTGCTTCATGCCTCTCCTGGACAAAAAAGCTTGTCCTTCGATTTAATTGCATTAATTAGTACACGCTTTCATTCAAACTCATACTTGTTTACAATGAAGAAGGCTGTTATTTAATCGCATATTATTTGATTTTATAACTTATTTTGTAAGTTTAAATTCCATATTTAATTAAAACTGCCTTGTCAAATGTGACCTCATAGAAAAAAATCATTGGACATTTTTTCAGTAATGATCAGTCTGGTTTTGGTTAGTAATGATGATGATAGTAATGAACAAAGATCAAGTTTCTTTGTATGCCTTCTTTCCAACCAACCTTACAAAAACATGCTTCTTCGTAAGCTACATTTGTGTCATAAAGAACCATCCTTCGGGTAAATCAATACTTCTCAATCTGTATCTGTCAACCAAAAAACTCGTTAATCAAAATATTTAACTTATGTACGTAATATATGTTATGTACTTAGCATACATACTTAAGTAAACTGTAACAACGAATCTTTTATGCTAACAGTATTGTCCCACTTTGAATTACAGCATAGAAACTAATACATTATGATATCTGCCAGTGAAATATTACCATTTTTTCATGTAAACTTCTACTAATGAGAAAAACTAAATCTAAGAAGTAAAAAAAACTGTAATGAACGATGCGATGGAAGTGTATATCATTGTCATATATCATTTTGTTAGCCAACTTACACAGAAAACTAAATTATTTCGGATGTAGATGTTGTGTTCACTGCTTGTAGCATGTGTCTTTTCCTAATGATTACGATGTCGTGTCTGCTCACTCCAGTGATATCTGAGATGTCCTCGTGCTGTGGGTGAATGCACTTGATTAGCTTTCCTAAATGTCTTCTTTATCCTAAAACATTTCATTCGTGTACCACATGTGTTTCTGTGTGATTGAGTGGATCAGATATTGAAACGTGTGAACGGATATGACCGGACCCACCGAGAAGGCAAAAAGATTAGTTGCACGTTTTGCTCATGCCTTGGAAATTTTTGTACAGATGCGACATTTGTAATCTTACCGAAGGATGGGACGAAAGGGCGAATACACTTGCTGCAATAAATTAACTGATTAAGTCTATTTGGACGGATGACCTAAACTAGTCATTACGCTTCCATGTCCATGTCCATACTACTGGTCATTTCCCATTTATCACGAATCTAGTAAGTTGCCTTGAAATAAATTAATAACCGTAATTTAGGGTCCAACATTCCAAGTTACCGGATATACGGCTAATAGGAAATTTGTAAAGTGACTAGGAACAATTCGAATTTCGGATTCCCGATGGAATTCATTATACAGTAATTTCAAGGAAAAGCTAAATGGTAAATCGCTGCAAGGAAATGTTTCAAATAAAAATAAAACAACCAAGTAAAATTTGGTGTAACTAGCAAAGGATATTCATCTGAAAGCTGTTCTGAGCCCCGACCCAATTAGTTGAACGTATGCATTTGTAAACACTGCACCAATTCATGTACCGCTAAAGGTTAACCAGATAAGTAGAATACTCGAAGAATAAAATGTGTCAAAATATTTTCCGTATTAGCATAGGCTGTCTTATATGAACATAGTGCACCAACCACTAGCTTTACTTACATAACATGATGATGTACGCAGTTTTATTTTGTTGTTCATCAATTTAACTAACCATACACCTTCAACAGACAGATTTTTTCCTTACACAACATTTCATCATGTATCTTTTAAAATTCTACTTTGTATTAATGTAAACACACGTTAATCGTCAAAAAAACGTAGACACACTCCTTTGCAATCATGACAAAAATCAATCGACCATTTCATTGCATTTCTTCGTTAAATTGTTGACAATTATACTACACATCACACAATATCACGCATAGTTAACTATAAATATGGACCAATTCAGCAAAAAGTGCAGGTAATGCATGCATGCACTTTTTCATTGTTACACATTTACTCTCGTACGTATCTCCCCAAGGCTGCATCGTTACCTGCACTGTGCAGCAGGTATACTTACGCAATTTTAATTTACGTTTTTTCTTTTAAGATTCACTCTATCGTAAACCACTTTGTACAACAACAAATATTGTGCGATGCTTGACAGTTGATGTTCTGGTAGCTGGTCTTACAAACTTTACACACAAGCCAAAAAGCCCACCAATACTTCTCAAGATCTTTTGATTGTTGTTTTTTGTTCTTGTTTTTTGCCGAAATGCGGCACATTAGCCAAGCCTGGGAATTGGGTTGACAATTTATTGACAATCACGCATGATTATGATATTACTTTCAATTTTCTTAACAAAAAGATCTGCTAGGCTAGAGGAAACCGACAAAAAATCAACAAAAATTGATTGATAATTTTTGTGTTGCGTATTCAAATTCCTTGTCAGATAAATTGCTTTGCAAACAAAAATGCGTAATTTAATTAGATTTCGCAACACATTTGTCAATTTATGATCAAGATATTGTGTACGTACTTTGTGATCAGTGTATGATGAGAAAATGACCGTGAAAGTAAAAAAGGAAGTAGTTTGTTGAAAAGAATAGTGTTAAGTTGATGCTACGAATAATATAATGACAGATAGCTACTGTATATACCAATCGACTACATGCTAGTTTAATAAACCTGACAACAGGATATAGAGTACTTGCGACTTACAAGGTCAAAAACAGGTTAAAATTGTTGCTATTTGATGAAAAATAAAAATAAATTTTGATTTTACGATTTGAATGCCGTTAAAGTTCTCATATGTAGAAAATCAGAACTTTGACTTGTTTGGCGCTGACATGGGTCAACTTTTTGACCCATGTCAATATTTTTAGAATTATATAGGTTTAGTATGTGTTTATCTATGCAATAATACTGCATGTTTTATTTTGAAATTTTGAAAATAAGTTGACCCAGGTCACGTCGGGTCAAGTTTCCTGGCCACAAAAATTATGCATAATAATTGGCTTTGTCAGTTATGTATTCCTGCCGAGTTTCATTAAAAACCATTGAACGGGTTAGATAGGAGAACATGCTGAAATTGTGACCTTCAGAGCCCTCTGGGGACAAAGGAGTTAGGTCAGGTCAACTGAAACTTTGCAGAACCATGTTTCTATACAACAGCTACTTTTCCTGAAAATTTGAGCTTAAGTTGCCATGCTGAAGTTTTTTGACCTTTGACCTAACTTTGACCTGGGTCAACCGATTTTGCTGACCAACGAACTCATACAAGCAGGGACCCATATGTATCGATTGGTGAAATCAGATTTTGAAAATTTTGATTTGTTCTTGAGTTATCGTGCGAACGGACGGACGGACGGACGGACGGACAGACGGACAGACGGACAGACCATTCTTAGTACTTGCGAAAAGTCGCAAGTAATAAGTATATCGGTTGGATGCAAACGTGCCTATTTCGATTTAATTAGTTCCCTCGCGCGTGTAGTAGTGGTCTGCAATATCGTTATTCATTGTGTCATATTTTGAGAATAAAGAGTTTAAATTTTTGAATGTGTAGTTAGTACAGGCTATTAAAAGAGTTTCGTCAGCAGAAAATAGTAGTCTTCTGATTTTGTATAGTTTAAGGTTTTCTTAAATGTATTATCCGGTCTGACAGTCCGGTCCTGTCGTGTTGTCTCACTAATAAATGTAGTCCTCCGCAAGATATACAGACAGAATGCGTTCCAAAAATTCACTACTGTTCTGGAATGGGTAGAATCCTATTAAAAACATCCGGACATTTCATCCAAATTTCACCAAAACGACATGCATATAGAACTTAAGTAAATTAAGTCATATTGAAAAACTAATCGTAAGTGTTACTAGTGGACCCTTTCTTACAATTTAACAAGACTTTTTAAATATGACTTAATTTTTCATTAATTTAAAAGATACTAATTGTAGCAAAATGTTTATTTAGTTTTCACTCCTCTGAACAATCATAACGTTGAACAATATGTAGCAGATTCATTATTAAAAAGAATTTACCCCCACAACTTGTATAATGTGTAATACTATGTGCTTTGATGAGAGGGACCACAAGAAAAAATATGAGAAATGTTAATCTTACATTTAATCTACCGGTTATATGAGTACATGTCTATGTACATTTGCGAATAAAATTAAGCTTTGTACGTATGAGATTCCTTGAAAAAAGAATGGATATGGATTTGAAATCGTTGTTTTACTTTTTCATGCTGATGAATGTTAACTGGTGGTGTTCCCTATCGTCCTGCTTGGTTAAATGCACGAACGAGCACAATCAACGTTGTAATTTTGAATAGTAGCATGATTATATTAACTCTATACATTCTGTGGCACACGAGCCATGTTGCGTTTGCGGTGGTAAGTTTAGTGGAAAACTTCCATTTCCACAATACTTGTCAATTCTGTTAAATCCTATACCTAGTAAACGTCCATAATTCTATCTTTATCCGTATCCCCTTCCTGCACTCTGTTGCACCGTTTTTCAAACAAACGACCCAACTGCAAAAATAACGCCATATTTCGCATGCTTTAAAATCCATACCTATCTGCGTCCTGCGTTGCATGATTATCACTACCACAATATTAGCTAATCTTGTTTTATGTAATGATGAAATATTTATATAAGAAAAAATCAAAGTCGTGGTTTTAACATTCTACGCTCACTTTGCATGTGTTTATTGCATAGTTTCATTGATTGAATTTTTGCCGACGATTTTTGAGACAAAGAACACGGTTATTTTGACTAAGGTATATAAGTGAATTTACTTTCAGACTTGAGCCATCAGTTTTACCGTCGACAACGTGGAATAATAAACTGTTTCGTCCATGTGCTTAAATTCGTGTCAATAATCAAAGTTTTGTTTCAAAATGTTGTCCAGCAGTTCTAAAATGCAGTGCCTTTGTGTAACGTTTTTACTAGCGGTTTGTGCTCCCATTGTTTTTGGGAAGCAAGGTTATTCCCACCAGCATGTTCATAACCCAGGATATGGAGGTCACGGACATGGAGGAGGACATGGAGGAGGACACGGAGGAGGTGGATACGGAGGAGACTATTATGCTCATCCAAAATATTCATTTTCGTACGTCATTTACAAAATAGAGCAAAATATTAATAGGCAATTCATCTTGTATTATAGATTTTTATGATAATATTTTATGCCAATCTATAGGTACGGAGTAAATGACCACTACACTGGAGACATAAAGCAACAACATGAAACCAGGGACGGTGGAGTTGTGAAAGGTAAGTCAAATTTGATGGTACCAGGTTTGCTTGTGATTTCATTCAGCAAAAAATAGGTTAATAACTTTTGATCATAACTTACTAGGTCAGTACAGTTTAGTTGAGCCAGGTGGTAGCCACAGGGTTGTTACTTACATCGCAGATCACACTGGCTTCCACGCCAAGGTACACCGTACTCCACAACATCATGGACATGGGCATGGTGGACATGGTGGACATGGGCATGGCCATGGCGCCTACTAAGACCTTGATTTATCTGGGGGTATTAGTAAAAATACTCCAACCGAAATCTGTGCAATGAACTATTTTTTACTTGGAATTTTGATTTCTACTTCTTTTCATCACCTGTATACGTATTTATTTATTTTAAAACATTTTAATCCTTAACTCGTAGTTTACTAACTAGCAAATATTCAAACTTTAACCGATATTTATCGGATTCATCGGATATTTACCTCACTACGGATAAACCGCTCATATAACACTCTAGCTCATTTATTGTTGCCTATTTGCTCCACTAACCTTTTACCCCTTTAACCAATCTCTTTAGAATTTATTATATATCTAACCTATGTGTACACATTTCTCTATGTCTGTGATTTAGTTATAATGTCCTTTAGCCTTGATTACCAATCACACAACTTACCTATCCTATTAATAATCTGCTGGAATGAAGCCCTTAGTGCTAAAAACGTCGAGTCTTTATGTTCTAGTTCTAACACTTATTTAACTTGTTGGGTTTGTAACTTGTTTTAAATACCTATTTGTGCCTTATTTTCGTTATCTTGGTTGGTTTTAATGCTAAATTAGTATAGAATACTTTAATCGTTTTATCCAACTATTGTTGGATAGAAAAAAACGTATTTTCATTTCATTGACTGCAGATCTAATGAAATCTTGCACCACCAAAGTGTGCTTGTACGTCTCTCTAAGTCACATATTTTCAGTCGTACACTTGCCAATACTCTATTAAGTTAATATAATGTATACATATGCAATATATTTTATAAAACGCATTAATAAAAACAATTTTATTTTGAAATAAAAAACTCTGAGGGAATTATTGAGCTTTTAGCTTAGATTGGCAAATTTTTTAAATAATACATGTATTGTTTTTGTGAAAAAAATTGGTACATGGTTATGGTTGGTTTCGATTTGACACGCATGATTTGTTTCTCGAGCGAATCATTGAACTTGGTTTATTTACCAATTCAACTAACCTCAAATTTTTTTGTGCTTTAGTATTATATAAGAATGAATGGTTGTTGCGCACGAAAATTTGCATAAAAAGTCCTGCCCTTGACATGGCCACAAAATTACGTAAAATTTAAAACTGAAGCATGATTTTTTTCTGCTTGAATAACGAAACTTTATTGCGTCCCGGTTTCATTATTAACGATAAGTCGCAACAATGTAAAACCCACAACAATGAAAGAATGGAGGAATAACGTATACCATTACTAGTAACTCCCTGCTGTGTATAGTGTTTTGATAGATTAAAAGGCAAACCTGACCTAACAAGTTATATGCGAATACGATGCATGGCAGTTTGGTTCTTTGAATGGAGAGGAAATATATACACATGAAGAAACATGAGTGCAAACAAAACTTGTCAGATGTGCACTTGCAGTCTCCCTGATTCTAAAAAATGGGATTGTGAAAACTCAGTCTTTTACAAGGTTAAATAGTGACCGAGCTTAAAAAGTGAAGCTGGAAAGAGAGGTTACCCTTCAATAATCTCAGTTTAGCCACTAGAATGTTGGCAAATCAACAAGGATGCTCATTTCGGCCGGTGGTAATGAGGATGAACAATTCCATTTCATGCTGAACCTGAATATATGATATACATATGTTATGTAACACAACCAAAAAAATAAGGGAAAGGGGACTCATTCTTTTTTGCTTGTGGTTTCGTTTTATACACTAAATAGTCGAAAACAAGAAGGGCATGTTCTCTTTCATTTTCATCAAAGTACCCCGTTTCTCATTTTCGTTTAAAAATCTCCCCTTTCCAAATGTCCCATTATTGAAATGCGTTAGCTTCGACCCTGCAAGCTAAAGGAACACATTTCTCTTACAATGAGAGGTTTACTTTGACACCATCCTTCCTTATGTTCCCGATCCCTCGCACATGTACACATTGAATTAAGCTTTTTGACTTTTTTACACAAATTCAAACAACTATGTTTGACATTATTGTTAAATCCGGAATAAAAACAGATGAAATGAAGTGTCCCTCATCATCACCACAATTTTTGTCGCTCAGATAATATTATGTTCTCGCCGTAGTTTTTATTCATTTGACCCATTCATATGTGGCTTTGCTTTGGCACGCTTCCTTTTGTTATTACGAAGTATCATAAATGACAATTTCCGCGGCTATGTAAAGCTTCATAGTGTGTGTTTCAACATCTGCTGCTCCTTTATTATTTATTTATGATATATGGGATGGTTTTGAAATAGAAGGATAATTACAATAATGAAAGCGTTAGCCTCTCCATTCAAAGCATTTCTTGCTTACAGCAAAGGTTTTAAAATCTACTTTGTATGAATGTTTGAAATAAAAATAATTTTTGTTATTATTTTTGTTTGCATTATATTTTCCCTTTCCTCACAAGCTGGCTTATCATCTCATCTCTCCATACATATCAGTTACATATACCACATCGCAATATTTTGTGACTTGTAAGCATGCATGAATGACATATGGCTTCATATACAACAATAAACAGCTTTGGTTCCTTCTATTTCTCTTTTATGTACAGTGACAACAGCTTACCGGACATCGATCGGATGAGTCAAGTGTTTTTCAATGTTCGTCCTAGAAAGCATTTGTTTTAATCTTTGAAATAATAATTTCCAAGATTAGTTTTATAGAAAAATCTTTTATATGAAACTGTTGGGGTAAATCAAACCAATTATGATGAGAGTACATGCCCGCAATTGAAATACTCATTGACTCGCTTTATTTATTCAATACGCAATAGCAAATTTTTGGAGTTTACTTTGAAAATACACTATTATATTTTAAAATTGTTGAGTTATTTTGAAGAAACTAAATGAAGTTATTTGTTACTTATTGATTATATTAGCAAATGAAGTCTTTACTCAATCATGTTTTTAAAAAATCTAGAAACTTATACATACGTCGTATGAGGGGAGGTTTCCCATTCTACATAGGATTTATAAGCCTTATGCAAGAAAGCTGGGACTTGCGTCTCGACTTAACACAAATTTCACGTAGACTTTTCATGCACACATGTTACACTGCTTGCTATTAATGAATGTCAAATATAACCATAAGTAGAGCCTTAATGCATAATGAATAAGAATTATCAAAGTCGACTTTTAAAAGTAGAGTTTTCAAATAAATACATCATACGAATTAAGTTGGTTTTAACGAAATTCTAATGGTGAAACTTTGCACCTCATCGTAACGTCATCAAAATATGAGAACGTAAATATTAGCATAAGAATTACGAACGATAAAGTAAACATATTTTAGGGAAAGGCCGGAGCAAGAACAGTCATATAATAATAGTCACAGTCACAAACTCATTTTAGGAAAGAGTGAAACCAGTGACAGTGCTGCAATGGGGACTGTTTATTTACACTGTTTATTTTCCTGTCATTTTCAGTCGCTGTGTTTTCCATGCTCACATACTTACATAAATCCGTTTACAACTTTCTGCTAATGTACAACACGACATCATACTTTGTTATAAATAATATATCTTTCGAATGTAGTATCCGAATTCTCAATAGAACTATATAGAATTGAACAAATTCTATTTCACTGAAGCTTGTTGATACCGCAGACTCTGTACTTTATATCCT
>JAQFXM010008516.1:0-10567 GCA_034693345.1 Entomobrya multifasciata | reverse complement strand
TAAGGTGTCTGTGTACCAAGTTTGGGGTCAATAGGTCAAGTAGTTTTTGAGTAGTAGTGTTCACACACAGACAGACACACAGACAGACAGACAGACAGACAGGATGATAATCGCATTAACTTCTAAATCGTTTAAAACGCTTTTACGAAGTTAACAAGTAGTACGAAGTACCTCGCACTACTTAATAATCGCGACCTTTTAATTTTTTGTTTATTTAAGTCAAATGCAGTTTAGTTGACATAGGAAGGGTCATCTTTGTTGTTCTTTCTCCACCCACGCAGTCCAATTTACGCAGATATAAAAGTAGATAAATTGTCAACTGTGGAAACAGTGAAGCATAACTGAATCAAATTGATTTACTTCTCTGATCGTAAAAATTGAAATGATTCACTTTCACATTAAATAGTTATGCTATTCTTTTGAAAAGAAAGTTATTTGCATTATATTTCTTTTTGAAATACTCTTCAAATATTTACATTGCTTGTAGTTCCGAATTCTGAATCACTGGTAATTTACCAAATTTAATGGTACGTTCAACATGAACTATTTAAATATAATTTTTTCAGCAAATATTAATCATCGTACAAGCCACGTCTTCCGTCGTTCAGTATTTGTAATTATATTTCATTAGCACAATTACAGGTTATTTTGAAGCTTATACAAACAGTAATAAATTTTTTGAAGTATATTAAAGTGTAGTACATATTTATATAAAAATATATCGGTTTAGCTAGCAATTATAAATAGCATAGCAAATATTTACATAATAACTAATCAAAATAGGAATCTAGTGATGGCTAACTTTGTTATGAAATGAACGTGAGCATTATATATGTAATATATTATAGTTGTGAGATAAATACCTGAAAGTGTGTACGACTCTGTTTCTATTTCCTATTTCTTCCTAGTCTTCTAAAATCCTGAGATAAAATTATTTTTTGTCTATGTCGAGCACATGCCTCGACAGGTTATTTCGTAAGGTGTAATTTCCAACATTACAAAACCATTACAAAATTAATTAAAATGGTTGTCTTTGATGTAAGCTACCGCGTGGACGGATTTCAAGATTTTAGAGATAAAAAATTCATTAAATTTTCTAAAGTTTTACGAACGTTTACGTAAAATGTTGTCAGTTTTACTCGATTTTGATAGGATTTTCCATAGTTCACACCAAACTTAAGTGTGTTTGTATCGTAGATTGAAATATTAACTCGTGTACATTTTTCAGAAGTCGAAAGAAATAATTTTAGAATAACTGATAGTTAACTTAAGCGAAACATTAAAACGGAGTCTGAGTGTTTGTTTGATAGTTGTAGAGAATGTAACGCAGAAACACTAAACCTGACAGTATGAAACATTTGTGTACTTTCAAGTCTGAAATACAAAACTACGGCGAAAATATACGTAAATATTCGTCCACATCCAGAAACAATCAATTAAATTGGTATTCTTTCATGAAAACTCTGAAATCTGAGTTTTTAATGTTTCCGTTAAAGTTAAAAAGTTGTTTTGTTAAATTAATTACAAATATTACGGGATTTTTTACATGTAAGTCAACTTTTTCTACGAAAGAATACCCTGAGGATTTTGTTGAATGCCAACATAGTCAACTAAAGTTGTTTACGACGGATATATCCAAATATGTTGATAAGTCATATCTGCTTAATTTAGCTATTAGACAGGTTGGGATTTTTAAATGTGTGCCAGTTAAAGTTGCTAATAGCGTTTCCATTGAAGTTAGCAATCATATCAAAATTTCAACTCGGGACAAAGTAGATTTAAAACGTTTAAAACTACAAAGTATTTTACATTCCATAGCTTCTTGTTTGCAAGTATTTCAATGTGTTGTGATATCAAATAGATTGTATAAAAACGAACACAATACATTTGACAGTATACTTGGATGGTTTACATGTATTGCTATTGTGGCGACATCAAGTTTCATTCAACTTTGTAGAGGAAAAGGAAACGAATTGGAAATGTACTTGAATGGGTTATTTGTGTTTAAAGAAAAATATGGACAAAAAACTGTTGTGGCGTTTGACGTTTCCTTGCCAAAAGTGACAATAATTGATTGTTTGAATTTGTTACTCATTCCGGGAATACTCTTTACATCAGTTGTACTTGCACCTTGTCATGTACTTGGAATTCATTGGTGGAATCCCTGTAAACCTTCTTTAACAGGCTATTTTCTTCTGGAAGAATGTCACAATAGTTTACTTAGTCATATAAATGTGGAAATAGTTCAAAAAATATTTACGAAGGTTGTCAAGGCAACAGTATTTGTAGCAGATTTATGGGTTTGGTGGTTTGGTGTTCATGGAACTGCGTTTGCGTTTATTGCGATTCATATAATTGGTACAATGATGACTAAAGAAAATATTTATCTTTTTAAGGAACGGCTTAAACGTAGCAATAATATTTATAGAGAGGCTATACTATATAGGCAAATTCAAATATTTACTACTTTGTGCAATTGTGTTCAGAGAAGATGTTTGGGTGTTTTGATTGGTAGCTTAACGCTGGTTGTTTCAATGAATTTTAGTTTACTAGTTGGATTTGCTAATAGTAAGGATGAAAGTATGAATGTTATTATGTTGGCAGTATTTTTAGTTATGACGATTGAGGGAACTGTGGCTCTTTTAGTAATTTTGGCAGGAATGGTTGCTGTTTATATAGAATCTAAGATGACGCTAGTGGGAATGAAAAAATTGGAGTCGAAACTTTATGCGAGGGGGTGTAGAATTTGGTTAAGAAAGTTTATGGCATCTTGTAGTAAAATAAAAATACAGTTTGGATGTTGTAATTTCTTGGAGGAGTTGACACCATTGAGGTGTCTAGATCTTTCTTTAAATTTGACTGTGCAGTTTTTACTTTTGTCAAGAAGTACTTAATCAAAGTTTATGTGATCATTAATTTAATTACATCTGTAAATAGATAAATACTTAAATTTTAAAAACAAGTCTAATTCTTCTTTGTTGTGTAATTTCTAACAAAACTATGGAAACATCAATATTTTAGTGACGTAAAAATCCTTACGTGTTTTATATATTAGTCTGTAAAAATGCGTGCAACGTACACATATTCCATTCTTATTTACATATTTATATTGTATTGCAAATTATGTTTGAGAAATTATTGATGTACTAAGATTTTTTATGGAAAGAAACATTTACAAATTTACTAAGTGAAATAATAAAGAACGTTTTCAAACAATAATAATTTTACTTACATATAGGGCTGTTCTTAAAACAAATTTGTTTTATAATAGACATATTTTTAATTTGCAGTAGGAATATCGAACATCGCAGAAACATGGTTAACAGGAAATTAACAAGCAAATATGGAACCATACACTAAATTTTGAGTAGCTGCTCGAAAGGATTTTAATTTTTTGAGCCTTTGTTACTTATACGCATATCCAATTTAATTGTGGGGCATAAAATATTTCAATATGCTAGTAGGCTTTTTGTACACTTGTTTGTTTTACTCATGGTTCTATGGAGAAAACTCATGGTTCTATGAGCTTCTAGTAAATAAACCATTACTGTTTTAGTCAAGGTAGGTTTATCAATAAAATTATAGATAATTTAGTGAAATGACTGTAGGTAAATATTTGATTTATGTTGGCATCCTTTTTGTTTCGAATTGATTTAAAGGCCATTTCTTCCTATTGTTTTCAATGTAGCTTTTACACTTATTAATGTTGGAGGACGTTTGATTTTTATTTCTTTAATTTAAGGAAATCTTTAACTCGTGTCATCAAATAATTCGTAAAATTTTCTCTTAAACTTTACCATATATTGTATGTTAAAAATCTGTAACTTTAAAACAAATTTGCAATCGTACAGAATTTTGCGATACGTTTTTTTCACTAAATGGAATTAAAGGTTTTTCAATATCTATGTCGATGTATAGCTGAAGCAAATTTGAAATAAATCAAGAAACTCACAATCAGTTGCCGTAAAATGAACTTCGCTTTTGTAAAAAATCGATTTTTCCTGTAGTTGTGCTTAAGATTACATTTATCAGCACATCAAATATGACAAACCAAACTAGGAACATAGATTGACACAAGAGCCAACTTATAAGCCAATTAATTTGTTTGTTTTATTATGCTCTAATTGTTGTTTCTATGTGCATACTACTGTATACATTAAGTAATAGTTTACTAATGTTTATCAAAATTTATCAGAAACAAGGTTACTCCCAGACCAAATACCTGCATAAAATAAAGAAAATTTAGCTTCTTTAATATTTAACATTCTATGTATATAAAAAATTATAACAGGGTATATTTGTACACAAAATGTTAATCGCATTGTTTACCTGAGCCACAAAACTGTAAGTAAATTTGTATAGTCCAGGAAGTCCTAATCCAATTGGTTTACGCTCTATATCCTTCACCAACCATTGAAATTCAGCATGATTTGTTTCCGAAAATTGAAGCCAAATATGTTTTTGCATTAACCATACATGAAATTTTTCTGTCTATAAAAATAAAATCATATTTCA
The DNA here is from genome assembly GCA_034693345.1 of Entomobrya multifasciata. Classification (NCBI taxonomy): domain Eukaryota; kingdom Metazoa; phylum Arthropoda; class Collembola; order Entomobryomorpha; family Entomobryidae; genus Entomobrya; species Entomobrya multifasciata. The sequence goes on along the minus strand of JAQFXM010008516.1, from coordinate 6,052 downwards.
TTTTAATATTTTAGATTGATAAATTATGTAAAACCTTTAAATATTATACCTTTCTATAAACTTCACCAGAAAATATTATAACGAGCATCGTAAAAAATACAGAAATAAATGCATTCGCCAAATTGACTACATCCTTGGAAGCGATCATCGACGTTGCCAAAAAGGTAAGACGTAAAGAAATATTGATGCTTTCAATGAAAAACGTAAATCCAAAAACAGAGTTTATTTCCCATGAAAATTCCTTTAGAGAGTTGTACTTCTCAATTAAATTATTTTGAAATTTGGGCCAGCATTTAGGCATTTCTTCTGTTAATGATGCAGTAAAACTCTCCTCAAATGTTTTTGTAGTAAGCCACAGATATAAAGCAACTACTTGATATAGAGTCTGAGAGCAGAAAAATATTATAAATACGCACCAGCGTATCCACATTTCATACAAGCCAATTATAATGTCGACGCCTGAATTAATTTGGAAATTTTGATGACACGAATTTGTTACGTTATCCCATTGACGAAAATTTCTGTTCATCGAAACTCTATTTTTTCCATCAATTATCATTTTTCGAAATATACAAACTGGAGATTCCAGTTCCATTCCATAGTCGTAAACTAATGAACACATTAGCACTGCCATGGTAACCATTATACAGTAATATAACCTTATCATTAAAAAACACCGTTTTACAAGACTTTTTCCATTTTGGGTTTGCAAATTGTTAAAAGCAAGTTTATTGTTTAGAGTATTCTCAATTTTTTCACGATCGCTCCAAAATATTCTAAAGAATTCGATGTATATCCACGTCAAAAATATTTGGTAGATTAAATTAAAGTAACTTTTTGCAGTGATGGTTGAAGCAGAAAGAAATTTATACCAGTAATTTGAAGGTATGCTTGTGATTTCATTGAAGAAGATAGGTAACCATATAAATCCATAACTAAAAATCTTTAGAATTTTTAAAAGTTATTAAAATCAAGCTAAAAATATTATAGCCATATATTAAGTTGTACTTAAATACCTTATGTAGTTTAGAACTTTTTATTTTCCAGAGAGCAGTTTCTTGGTCCAGTACAAATTTAAATGGAAGAATTCCGAAATAGTAGCACCAATTTATATACGATGTAAATATTCTTGCTACATTATTTTGATTTCCAAAGCAAAAATGTCCTTCCGTTTTTGAAAAACTATGAGTTGGAGTATTTTTGAATGGAAACATATTTTCGAACATTTTGGGCTTATCAAACTGTTTTCTATTTTCTTTAGATTTGTGAATTTCTCCTTTTATTTTTCTCGTTTTGATGATAATTGAAAAGTTCTGAAATAACATTGTTGTAGAACAGCTTTGGAATCTACAATTGTTTTACAAAATTATCTTTTATGACCAAGAAAAATAATTAATGGATATATCCGTAAAATAAATATTTAAGCCTTTTTAATGACGTTCAAAGTATAGAATACTAACTGTATATGCAAGCAGTTTTCTTCATAATTTTTTTATACGGTTTGCGTAAACATAGTGACATTGACCTTAACATCAAGACAAGTAGTATGAAGAAAAAGTGAGAAAACTAATTAAGATTTTGTGCAAATCATGTCACTTTATTGTTTGTTTCCTAAATTAAAGGGCTTTGCTAAAGTCATCATGGTTAAGTGAAATATTTGATTTAGCAGTATTTGTGGGAGGTTTTGCGTTATAATTGGATGTCAACAATGTTTACGACAAGTTCTACTACTCATTCGGCGTTCGTTTACAATTCCTTCACAATTGAAAAACCAAAATCATTTCTATGTCTTTTCTTTTTAATTCAAACTCCAAAAACTGAATTTTGTACTTGCTCAAATGTAAAAATATCAAATTCAAAAATGACTCTCTTTTATTTGTAAACTGCCAACGTTTCACAAATCAGATATTTACATACCTTCATCTCATCCTGTTTCCCACGTGTCATCTGAAAGACTTCTGTTTGAGATGCCCCTACTATGCAATTCAGTTTAATAATATGGATATTTCACCAGTAATGGAATGAGTCAAATAAAAACAAACCATTTTTAAAACAACCACTTTTTTTTACTACGGAAAATTTAATTTTATCTTTGATAACTTCATGCTAATTATTTTGGACAACCACAGCTAAAATCGAGATTATAAACAGGCCTAGGAGCACCATCCAGGTTAAAATAACAATTATGTTATCAATAACCGAAAATATTCTAGTATAAATTTGTCTACAGTTTAAATATGATTTAAACTATGTCAGTTTACTAAATAACCCTTGATAACCGACCCTTTGTAATATAACATGCATAATACTCTGCAAGGCATCAACGTCGCATTTATTTTTTACACATGTACAGCAATATCTCTTCTGGTGACTGGTCATCGCATCAAACACCAAAAAAAAGAGAAGAGATGGGATTGTTGAGCCAACAGTCAACATTGATGGCGAAGGCGAAGGCTAACGAATTGGGAAAGTTTTGACTTTGACCACTCAAAACAAAAATTTGATTTAATTTTGAGCAATTTTTTTCCAGTGAAAAAATCTTAAAATGCATTTGTCGATCTTCAAAAAGGAAATCTATTCTCCAGCACGTTTTGTTATCAGTGGACCTGCACCAAACCAGAAGCCAGGCTATTGGGCCGCCCAAAAGTACTATTGGGCCGCCGGCTCTCCTGTGTCAATTGGGCCCAAACCACCGGATCACATTTGTGCGGAAAGTGAAGGTACTTGAATTAAATAAAACTATTTAATTGTTCAAAAAAATACATAATTTTTTTTAAAAAAGAATTTTAAATTTTAATGTCATGCCATTTAATTTTTGCTACACAGAAAAAAAGTTGGATCCATTAAATGAGAAATTTGTGGAGATAACCTGCTGCCCTCCACCTCTCTTTTCTGACAATGCCCCTGAGCCGTTAAGAATGAATCCTGTGTTTAAATCCCAGTGTCAACCGCCACCTACTACTTATCCGTGGCCACCACAACAACCTGTCAACCAAGTTTGCCTGAAAACTCCAGTCAACAATTTGCCAAAGCGACCTGTTGGAAACATGGCACCGGCACCACCTCCGCCACCACCACCACCAATTCATCGTCCCCCACGCCCACCACCTCCAAGTGGTCCTCGCTATCTGTTGGTCGTTCCTGGAATGGGGGTCAAAATTGTTGAAAAACCCCTACTAGAGCAGCTCATAAGAAAGGGACTTGTGAAAAGGTATCTGTGGAACTCGAAAAGTGTCCTTTCTTCCGGAAAACTAGTGAAGACAACTGCGCCAGTGTTCATTCTCCTGAAGAAAGTCACTTTTGAAGCCAGACCACCACCAACATCATCAGAAAAAGTATGTCTGAAATTTGACGACACCACCGGAACCGGGACCGGGACCAGTAGAACTGAAGCCAAGGCGTCGTCGTCTCCAAATTTGAAGGAAAACTTAGTAAAGACAACTGCACCAGTGGTGGTCCAGAAGAAAGTTACGTTTGAAGCCCTACCACAACCAGCAGAAAAGGATACCGGTGGTGGTGGCACCAGTCATTCTGAAGACAAGGCGAAGCCTCCAACAGCCACATCTTCAATCCATTCCTCCGTCAAAATTGCAAGTTTGGAGGAAACCTTTGCAGCTTTAACTTATCACGGGTCACCACAACTCATTCCTGGAAAAAAATTGGATGCCACGTCTGAAGCTACCAATTTATTTTGTACACTTTGCCAAAGGTCATACCTCACCAAGACAACCTATGATGGGCACCTAGCCCGTCATAAAAAGTGTAAGGAATGTGGAATGGATCTTCGAAGACCTGCATTTTTGTACAAGGTCACTGGCGACACCTTGAAGGAGTACTGTGCCACCTGCGCGGAAAAATTGAAGAAAGGATTTATGTCCAGTGACAAGGATGGCAATGAAGACGTCAAAGAAATTAAAGCTGTTCCTCGTCGTCGACCTCCTGGAAGGCCAAGGAAATTAATGATTGATGTTGAAGATAATGACAAGTGTAATGCAGATGTCAAAGGACGTAGGGTCATTTTTAGGGGAAGGCCACGCAAGTTTTTGCAATTGAAGCAAAGCTTTAAGGATCACATGATACTGAGGAGGAGGAAGGGACGACGGGGGGAAGGAAACAGCTTTGTTTGTAAAAAATGTGGGAGGATGTGTAGTTCCAGGTATTCTTTGATGCGTCACATGAAAATACATAAGGACAAGGACAACCCAACTTGTCGGTGTCCAGTTTGTGGCAAGTGGTTTCGGTTTGAAAAGAATTTGGCTGGGCATATGACTTCCCATTTTTGTGGGGGGATGTTTACTTGTAAAATTTGTAAAAGGTAAGACTGTAGATTATATATATTTTTTTAAATTAAGTTTAAGTTGATATAATATGTAAATGGAAAAATTTATTGAAAACGTTTAATTCTTTTGTTTTTTTGGTTTTGTAGAGACTTTGGATCTGCTATAAAGTTGAAAAGTCATCAGGAATCGGCTGGGGTTTGCTCTGGAGAATTGAAAAAGTTGAAAAAGAAAAAGGTTTGATTTTATTACGGAAGGATGCCATGATGCCAAGTAAAGTTTGGGGAGTGGATTTGGAATCAAAATTTAATCAATTAAATTAAATGGTTAAAAAAAATTAAAAAACCAATGTAAAATCAAATAATGAACTTCGTAAAGTCTTAGGTTCATGAAACAGTAATGTTTTCTATTGTTATAATTTTTAATCTTTTACTGAAATAAAATTTTTAATATATGAAAGAGTTCGGTTTAATAAATTGATCTAATTTATTTTTATTTGTTTATTGAATGCTTTCATAAATTAGCGAATTGCGTATGTCCCCTTGTTTGTGTGCTATATTATGTGCGTCAGTATATTTGGTATCTACTCAGAACGTTTTAAAGCTTTATTTTATTAACGTATATGAAAATGATAATCTAGCATCTTAAAGTATTAAGCGCATATTATACTCAGTCAAAATTTAATTTAATTGGGGAGACTTGATAATAAGATTTACATTTGGTACTTCATAATTTCGATTATGAGTAAAAAAAATTTGATTCCGATTCTGACAAATCTAATTCGATTCTGATTAAGATTAAAATTGTCGACTTTATACTTAAAATTAAATTCACATTCCGATTATGAGTGAACATTTTAGATTCTACTCTGACACTTTATACTTTCGATTAAGATTTAAATTGTTCTCAATTTTCCCCAAATACAATCGGAAAACACAATTTTAACCCAACTCAAAACGAGAATCGAAAAGTACGTCACATTAGTCGAAAAAAATCTAATGGGAGAATCGAAAGTATAAAGTGTCATAGTATAATTGTAACTCTAAATTTGAATTGGAATTTTACTTGTTTCACAATCTTATTTTAGACTTTATACTTTAAATTTCATGAAAAATTTAATCGGAACGTGAATTTTAATTTATAAATTTATTTATGCCGATCGAAAAAGTATAATACACGCTTAAGACTTTTATTGAAAGAAATATTTATTAAGAAATTTTATTGCGACCTCGACCATGCAAAGCAAATTAACGCGAATGACTTAAAAGCAGTAAGTTAATTTTTATACGTTTTGTGTAACTTTAAACTCGATGCCAATACTTGCGTTATTTACAGGTCACGACGCAGTTTAACTGCTTTTAAAATCAATGTTTTTATAAACGTTTGTACTGCACACACTACATTTTTGAATTTGATGATACATATATTCAGGACAACTACAGCTTGCATACAATGTCGGCATATATCAATCTGGTAAAATTGCGCATTATAAAATCCAAAAGATTATATTAACTTTGCAATGTCAGGTCTAATACAACATTATCCTAACAATGGGATGCGTTTTATTGTTAGGGGTTTACGTGTAAATTGTTGTATTATTATTCCGGAAGTAATTGGACTTTGTTAAATAAAGTTTGGAATTCATTTTTGGGATCAACATGACAAACTATATACCATATTTTAGTTGACTATAAAGTATGTCGCATTTGATAGGGGCCGAATGAACTTTTTCAAATAATTTTAACGTGGATAATCGAAACAGCCCAGTATTTTCA
>JAQFXM010008515.1:0-10568 GCA_034693345.1 Entomobrya multifasciata | reverse complement strand
CCAATTTTACAAAAAACCATAGCCAAGCTCCTCAAAGTACAAAGGTCATCCAGACACCATATGAATGAGGGCCTTAAAGTAAAACGATAATTTAGAATTTAAAAAATATTAAGCTTCATGTCTTTTTGACATGTCGGCATTTCTTTCAATATTTTTCCCTCGGAGAACCATTCCTTGACAAGGAGATATGTGCACTGATTGTGTTGGCTTGTCTTCAGCTGCCATCATCTGCAAACATAAAATATTAAATTAAAATGAAACTGTTTAAAAAAAATAGCTATCTTAAATATATGTATTCACGCTTATCTACATACTTGAATGAGAAGCATGCGCCGTGTCCTTGAAGAAGTATTTGGGTAACTGGCATGGACAGTCAAATAAGAAAAGATAAGCACTTGACCCTTTTTCGCATTGACTGTATATCCCTTTTCAGCAGGAAACAAAGATGGCTCCATGTAATGAAAATCGGGGTCAGGTGAGACGTCCTTCAAAGGTCCATTTTTATGGGATCCGGGAAACACATATAATCCTCCATTTTCACGGTCAGAGTCGTCCATGTGAACAAAGGCAGCAACCATTGAGTGTTTCTCGTAAGGGAAATAGTGGTAGTCCTACAAGGTCAAGATAATAGATTCCTTAATTAGTAAATAATATTTATTTAATCGCGTTTTCAAATTATAACTGTGTTACCTGATGAGCTGGGTAAGCGGTACCCTTTTCTGGGGGTTTAATGTGAGCCTTGGTGTGATGCAAAAGGACATTTGGTGACCCTACGCAATCTGCCACAGCATCGACCAACTTTTTGTTTGTGATTGTCTTCGTGAATACTTGGTGATGACATTGAAGATTGTGAATTGACAAGACCTTTAAAATATACAAAAAAAAACGTAAAAATCGCTTCATTCAAATTTAGATTTCAAAGCATTTAAATGAAAATCTTAAACATAGATTTTATTTTTACCGTTTTATTTTTCTCCTCCTTTCTCCATTCTCCAGTCCAGGCTGCTTCCATGTCATAAGTCTGTTTCTTCTTCAGGTCAAAAACGTCGTCGTATGCTTCACTCATCTCCTCCATTTCCTCGTTGGTGAAAATATTGTCCAAAAGAACGAAGCCATTCTCTTCCCAACACTTTTTCTGCTCTTCAGTGAGTCCACCCATGTTTTAAAAAATGTTAAGTTTTCAAAAAAAAATACGAAAATAAAAACCTGAACTCTCTTTTGCCAGCAAAGTCGACAACACGCCCAACTCAGACTAAAAGATCTGAAGAGATGCAATAGGTTTTATATACGAAATCTTCGTGTCAAATCTTTAAAATATTCTTAAGTGCCAAATCAATAACTTAATGATGGTAAATGATACTACAACTGCCGTCGCCAATTGAATCATCATTAAGTTTAACTTAAGTAACCCAACAAATAGGTAAAATGCTCGTGCAGTGTACAGCAAGTTTATTGATATGTTGAATGTTGACCTTTAGAGTGCGCACCTTGAAAGATATCATCATAAATTTTATTTTCAGAAATGTTTATTTACTAAAATTGCGAAATTTTACTGCATTTATTTCTTCAGAATATGTAATCAAAAATTTATCTGATCAACGTTTTCCCCCCGACTCGGCTTGTCATGAAATTCTCAATTATGTCGCCTCATGTCTTCTGTGAATGTCGGCATTTCGCTTTTCATTCGTTCCTCTTAACACCATTCCATGACAAGGAGATAAGTGAACTTGCTTAAGTGGCTCATCTTCTGCCGCCATCATCTAATTAAAAACGATAAGTACCTTAATAATTATCACTTTTGACTACGATCATTGATTATGCAAATATACCTTTGTACCTGAATCAAAAACATTCGTCTATTCCGATCTTCTGAAGAATTTGCATAGCTGCCATGTACCAAAAGATAAGAAAAGATCAAAACCTGACCTCTCTTTGCTAAAACTGGTTGAGCTTTGGCTAACGCAAATTTTTCCTTTAGAGTTCAATCAAAATAGAGTAATTATGTAATACTACTTAGTGTGCTCATCAGCTTGAATCACATGATTACATGATCTATCACATTAAGATATTTTTAATCATAAAAATTAGTAAAACATTTTCAAGTTATTTTTACTTGATCAACGTAATGATGTGTTGGCACATCCGACTTGTTTTCTTGAGGTCCCATCAAATGGGATCCTGGGAAAACGGCAAGGCCACCATTTTCTGGGTCGCTATCATCCAAATGGATAAAAACGGCAACAAGAGAGTCATTCTTGTATGGAAAGTAATGATAATCCTGTTTAAAACAAACACTTGATAAATTCAGGTCTAATTTAATAGTAAGCCTTGTAATCATGTTTACTTGATGAGTAGGGAAAGGTGCCCCTTTCTCTGGGGGCTTGATATGCGCTTTGGTGTGATGCAATAAAATATTTTCTGATCCGACCAGTTCTGAAATGGCATCCAGCAAGTTATCATTCATCAGCATTTTTGTAAATATTCCAGAATGGCATTGCAGATTTTGAATGGATAACACCTACATATTCATTGTAACAAGTATTAATTAAGAACCCAAATCACCAAAAGTGTCAATTTTTGTATAAGGCTTTTACAAGAAAAGGTATGAATGAACTATAGTTTTACAGATTTGCCATCAGTTTTGTCTGTTATTCCCAACGATTTATTCCAATTTCCAGCCCACGTAGCCTCCAAGTTGGAATTTTGCTGTTTTTTCAATCGGAACAAGTCATCGTACGCTTTGCTGCACTGGTCCAATTCTCTCTCAGAAAAAACATTGTCTAAAAGAATATAACCATTTTCTTTGTAAAATTGCTTTTGTTCTTTGGATAAATATCCCATTTTAAATTTCTAAAATTATTCCCAAAGATTGAAAAAATACCAAGATCATGCAAAACATTAACACAACAAATTCTGAAAGTCCAGGTGATTTATCTGCATCATTTTTATTCGACATGCATTTATTTGGACAGGCATAGTTAGTGCTTATCAAGTTAACTGAATGTAATATAATCAACTTTGATTACACACATCCATGTTCCTCATCCACATTTTTGTGTAAATAAAAACTCATCTCGTTTCCATTTCACATTTACATTTACTCTGCTTACCCATGTAGAGAGACTACTGATATATTTTTCATTCATCAATAATCACAAGTTGTGTGTATGAAAGCTGAATTTTAATCTCATGCTCCATGCTCCAAAGATGACTTAACCTTCATTTGACTCTGTCAAAGTCAAATGAAGGTCAGTGGTATCTAAAACGACGGTTTTTATTCTTCCTAAAATTTAAACAACTTATTAAACAACTACAAATTATTAATTTAAAAATATGTATTTTGCACACTCAATGTAATACCAAACATTTAAAATAGTAAATTATATAACGAAGCATTCAAAATTTCAAAAAGTAAATTCCCTGAAACAAATATGACAACTTGCATGCATGGAACCTGCATTTAACTTTTTGTACTTCCGGTTCCTCCCCCCATCACACCACAGACGAAAGTCTTCCTTGTACCGCTTTCAGGTTAATAATCAATGGATGACAAAGATAAAACCCCTAAAGAAAATGCACCAACGAGTAGAACAGCATCAAATACAAGCACTTCAAGTGGCAATCCACCACCAGCTCCGGATGTCACTTCCCCTCCATCACAGACACTACCAGTGCCAGCATCAACCGCAAGTTCTCGTGGTAGCATAAGTGTTGCTGGTACTGGAAGTGGAGAGCGACCTCGAGTTCGCTCGGCCTCGTCAGCTTTAGTTACCACCGCTAGAAAAAAATCATCGAAAAAAACAGCGCTGCTCACTATCACCAGCACTTCATCAGATGGAGGACCCCATATGCAAGGAGGAGAAGGAACTGGCACCACTGATCCCCTCATCACTCAACAAATTGCCCCTCAACTACTAATGGGATTACCAACTCAAGTTCGGAGAACTTATTCAGGACGCGGACATCACCGTCAATCGGGTCTATTTTCTGAAGATGACTTGAGTGTCGACGTGTCACTGGCCGCCTCTGACCATAACATCCAACCTCTTGCCCCCACAAAGGATACTCGCCATCAAAAACGACAAAGTAGCGTCACACCAAAAGTAGCATCGGGTTTACTTTTAACGAAAACAGGTTCTGGTGGACCAGGACAGCCTATTTCAATACGTAGTGCATCTATAGGAAGTGCTTCGTTTGGGGGTCCTAGTGATATAGATGAACACCAATGGAGGAGAAGGCTTAGATACAAACCTTTAAGGAGAAGATGGCGAAGATTTCAAAGAAAATATAAAGGTTGCATTTTCGCAATGATAAGCAGTTTCACTAGTTCACTGGCTAGTTATTTTGTTCACGAGTTAACCAACAAGAAGGAAAATCCTTATGATGCTACTTATTGCTTACTTTGGCGTTATTTTGGGGTACTATTTCCGGGAATATTTATTGTCATGTATTATCGGTGCTTTAAGAAGGAAAAGGTTTTTGATACTGTTTGGCCTTTAAAGGAAAAGGAGCCTTTGAAAAGATTTGGACTGTCAATTGTAAAATAACTATTTATTGAAATTAAGTTAACGACAGTGCAAAATTAAAGTTATAAGTTAAAATGTCTAAAATAAATTATGCAGTTGAGGTCAGTTGTTGATGTGCTTGCCGTTTTACTAAATTACTATGCATTCAGCAGAGGATTGCTTCAATCGGAAACGTCAACGATCCTAAATAGCAAACGTATGTAAGTGCGATTTGAAAACTTAAATAACATTAAATAATATCTGACCAATTAACAATCAACAAGTTAAAATTGGTTTAAATGTTATATTTTCAGCGATTGTGGTGCAATTACTCGCCCATTTTACGCTAGGCGAGCCTTGGGGAGTAGTTCCAATTTTGATGTCCATCTTCGCAGCGATTGGGGTACTGGTCATATCAAAACCACCATTTTTGGAAGGAAAAGCCGCGACAAATGAAAATCCTGACAGATACGTAAGTAGAGTTTTAAACGCAAAAAAAGTCATTCGACCAAATCAATCAGTAAAAATAATTAATCGACAGGTAGGAGTGGGATTTGCAATAGGAAGCATGCTACTAGCCTCCGTGGTCTATGTGATACTCCGTTCCCTGAAAGATGTACACTACTCCGTCTTTTCCCTATTTATAGGCACCGTTGGAGTCACATTTGGACTGGGAATGACCCTCGGCACTGGTAAATTTGTGTCCCCTTTGGTAGAAGACCTTTATTTCTTCATTGGGCTAGCCACTCTGGTCTGCTGTAGCTCCATAGCTATTGTAATAGCCCTGCAAAATGAGGAAGCCTTCGTGGTCTCTCTTGTGAGAAGTTGTGATGTGATTTTCAGTTTTCTCTGGGAAATCAGTTTGAAGGGCAAGTATCCTGATTGGTATAGTGGAGGAGGGGCTTGCATTGTTATGTTTTGTGTGGTGGTCATTTTCTTTAGAAAATATCTTACTCATCAAGATCCCGAGAGTAAACTTTACAAAAGATTTAAATTACTGACAAAATGAATTTGAGAAAAAATAAAACTTCACAAAAAATAATTTCCATCTCTAAACATTTTATTCAATTTTTTCGTTTACTAAACGTAAGCATTCTCAGAAATTACTAATCAGCATCACAACTCATGCCGCTAAAATAGAGTTCCTTTTCCATTTCGTTTCTGTAATATCTCATTGCGCTGTCCATTTCATTTCCATTTACGACATCCGATTGAGCCAACCTTATCCGGACTCCATGAGGTCCAACTTCTTCAATGTATTCAACATCCTCACCCTTTGACAGGTCCGGTATCAATAACAAGAGTAGTGCTAATCCAGAGATTGTCCATCCCACAACATACACCATGAACGTAAACAAGGTGTACACAATGTTTGGGTAAAGGTCAGGATATTCCTGGTTCAAAGTCCAAAGGATACTTATCACAAAGATCATAAATATCATTATTCCTTCGGGAATATGAGAATGTCGGGTTAGCAGAAAAAGGATGAGAGTAAGGATGGAACATATTAACGCCACGTATAGAAGGATTATGTGAGATAGGAGAACTTCCGGCGGGGGTGGTGGAGGTGGTTTTGTACTTAAGAAAGAAAAAAAATTGACAAATTGTTCGGCGATAGTAGACATTTTTGAAAAAAAATTGTTGGAATTTAATGTAAAAAAGTAAATAAAATCAAATAAATATTCATAAAATAAAATAAAATATCTATTCATAAACAGATAAATGAATCTACTATGCGAAATAAAATGTTACTACAACCACGCCGTTTTTCTCATATAATGGGATTTAAAATTTGAGAACGCGTCATCGTTATAAGCAGAGGTCCCTTGAAACAAGCACTTGCTGATTTACTATACTTATCACTGCCCATTTTTAATGGTCCTTTAAACCACCACGAATGCAAATCAGAATGAACTTTATCGTTTAACTGAACATTTGAAGGGCTTGCTTCGTATTGCACTGTTCTTCTACACAATTCACACCATCCCTTCCAACAATCTGTGGTCTCCACTCTGTATATCCTTTTCCACTCAAAATATTTGGCATACTCCTCAGGGTCCTTATCCACTTTCTGCAGATAATCTACCAATTCCTTTGGAGATTTAAAATCTCTCACGTCAATATAAGAATTTGGTGGCGCTACAGCACTATAATCAGCTCCGCCATAAACCACAGGCACCATTCCAACTTCCAAAGTTCTCCAAAACTTTTCCGTGATGTAGTCAACACACAAACTGTTCTCCGCAGCAAAGTAAAACTTGTATGTGCGAGCAAGGTTGTCCCAAAATTTATTGTGATCACAGGCATCATTTCTTCTCGAACAGATATGCTTGCCGCATCCTCCAAACACGTCAATAATATTGGGACCTTCTTCCTTAAGCGCGTTTTTGAATAATTCTCTTTTTGACCTGGTTTTACAGTTGCTACTGACCCAGGCAAGCAGTTTAGTTTTATTTTGGATCCATTTATATAATGGAATGCCTCCAGGCATTTGTATGGGAGTGGGAGACAAAACAGGATAGTCTAGTTCAATTTTTTCGCCGTAGGGTGCCCAAATATCGGAATCCCTTCTGTAGCTCATTGTCCAGTTGAAAGTGTTTCGGAAGCCAGTGAGGCTAGCGGAATAGGTGGGACTTTCTTTGGAAAATAGTACCCATAATTGACCCTTAGGTCTTTCGGTTGGCATAAATTTTCTGTTAAAACAGTATTATTTTAATGAATTACTCGTGTTTTACATATTGCCCCAAAGAATTAAATATTCTTGAAAAAAATGTCTTTACTAACCTTTTCAAATTGTCGGGATAACCGAAAAATACGACCGAAGTAGCATTGTCCAATTTACTCTTGTCTGTAGTAACTTCCACGTTTCCTGTGCAGCATTTTTCATCCCATTTTCTTGCAGGGAAAATAAATTTTTCTAGGATTTGTTTCCCTTTAATCCAGTAATAATCAGACCAGAACAAAATTAACACTTTCTTTCCATCTTCAGGTTCAATCAGATCATTTATTTGGTGTAAACTCTGTTCTTCAACAATAGCTCCGCTTCTTTTGGTTACATTCCAACCAAGGTTTTCGACAATCATTCCACCGCTCAGTTCTGACTTTCGTAGGGCATCTCGGTTATTACCAATTAAAAGAAAGAGAACAGAAACGAAAAGCAAAGTTAACAAAGCTAGCCAACGGCTTTTGCTTTTCAAATTAAATACCATTTTTGTGTTAGCAATTAATTAATGAACTTTTTACTCGAGGTGTACACGAACAAGAATTTAATCACTTAAACAATCTTTATCAGGGCCAATGATAAGAAATTCAAAACAAATACGTAAAATATTGTATATAAACAAGTAGAATATTTTAATTTCACTGCTGCTTCTATTTATGTAGCTATGGAAATCTAAACTTAATTAAGACTTACATTAGTTTTTACATTTTTGAAAGTTAGATGATGCGTATGAATGAGTGAGTAAAAAAGGCAATGTCTCATTTTGGTTCGAATTGTACCAGCCTTTTCCCTGAAAACCCAAAACGATACAACATACAACTCAGACTGATAAAAGGATTTTATCTCCTAATGACATGAGCAATTGGCATATATTTAATGAAAGCTGATAACAACGTCAATAATTCAGCCCTGATTATGGTTTTCGGGTATGAGTCAATCAGGATAATCTCTGGGTTTGTCACAGGCAGGATGGAAAAATTGAATGTGGCAAAGCTTTACCATTTCATTTTTTTAATTGAAAAGTGTCAATTTGAAGGAAACAATTATCAAGCCTTTGGTCCTATAGTCAAGTTAAAAATGGTGACACGTAAGTAATGATGTATAAATGTTTATTTTGTACAATGCAACTTGTATGCTGAGAAACATGGTCGTTGGAATTGGAACCTGTAATTTTAATCTGTACTATCTGTAGCAAAGATTTAATTTCAATGCTATGAAACTTTGAAGCTTTGAACTGTGTAAAATTCTATGAAAACTCGAACGCAATTTCGGAAAACTATTTGGGAAAATGCTTTTGACGCTGAAATATTTATTACACACTTAATGACATACAATTCATAGCATAGCACAACAGATAAATTCATAATTGATAATCTATTCTGTGTCATTGAGTGCATTAAAGCAAAATTATCTTTCATCTTTCCTTTTATATATTCTACAAACTGAAATGTTAATTAGTTTTTTCAGTCATTGGTACAAATTGACACTGTTGCTCTGTGTTACATTGTTGGTAAGTTTCTCTTACGGTAAACGATCTGGTTACACGTCTAACTATAGGATGAACTAAACTAAAATGAGGTTTCTTACTCCGAAAGCGAGGAAAACATATACCAGTCAAAAGACTAGTGAGGACACCAACTACAATACAAATTAAAGTACCGGCTACCGGGTAAAATAAATAAGAAAGCTGAAATATTTTAGATGGCCATTCACTGAAAAGTAAAATAACAAAAAATAGTATTTACAGCTTACGAACCACATTACGATTAAAGGCATATATCTCGCTAATCAGTTTCCATTTTAATGACTTACTCCGTGGAAATTGGAGGTGTTGTCTCGAACACAGGCGCTGGCGTGGTAAAGTTATGGAAAGCTCCCAGTTGCTCGGCAGTACATCCTTCTACTGACAATGGCATCGATGGTTTACTTGCCTTTTTATTAATAAAAGCCACAACGCTTATGGTAAGCATGCATAGGAATGAGGTAATTGCTCCAGTAATTGCTCCCGCAGCGTTTACAAATGGCATAAATAAGCCCATCAGAAATACGCCATATAGCACACCTGCAACTGCATACACCACTGACATGGAGGCATTGTAAACTGATCCCATTTTTTGAGCAGAGAATGCCAACGCAACACAAGTCACGCCGTAAAAAATACCACATAACCGGGTTACATTAGTCTGTGCTTTGGGAGACATTTCACGGAAGTACTTTTGACGCCCCAGGAAATCCTCCCATGTCACAGCGGCAAGGGAATTAAGAGCGGATGAGAGCGAACTGTGTAGCGTTTAAATAATTCTAAAAAATGATTTAAAACGAATCTAGTTGAATTGTTAGCATAAAACCATTTTTTACCTCAAATTTGCGCTGAAAACGCATGACGTAAAAAGGCCCATCATTCCTGGAATCCCAGTTAGCTCATGCACAACAAAATAGGGAACTATTTGATCAAATTTTTTGATGTCCCCTTTGGTGAGGGGATCGCAGTTTGCGTAAAATGCGAAAATAGATATACCGGTCAATAAACACAATGTCATTAAAAGGAGTTTTAAGGGTACGCTTCCAACTATAACTCTACAAAGAACAACATAAAAATCACAGGTATTGAAATTTATAGACACTGCACTGAAAAATCCAGTGCAGTGTCCATTACAATGATACTAGAGAATATTTTACTTTTTGGCTTTGCCGACTGTTGGCATTCCACTGTATCTCTGAACTTGAAGCTGGTGTACACCTGGCTGCATAAGTGCATGTAAGCCAGTTCCAAAGAGGAAATTCCAAAAGTTATGTCGAATGAATGGATCAAATGTAAAGCTAATAAATTCAATTAAAGTTTACACATGCAATTTCAATTTGGAAATTATGACGAAGTAGTATATTTTAAATTACTCGAAAAAATGCAGCCGTCCCCTGTCGCCTGCTACATTTAGTACGTTTAAAAATCCTCCTGAAGCTGAAATGCCTCTTAAAACGATGGCCAACATACCGGAAAGCATCATCATGAACTGGAAGGCATCTGTCCAGACAACTGCCTTTTCAGAAGGAATGAATAAAGTTAAAGAGACAGTTACTGTTTTTGAGTGTTTTTACATTTTACCAATTTCTTAGGCAGTTACCTTTATCCCCCCAATAGTCGTATAGATAGTCGCACATGTCCCCATTCCAAGTATACTCATCCAAACTGGAAAACCCAGAAATGCTTCCAGAACAATAGAAGGCGCATAAAGAACTACTCCATTTAACGACAACTGCTGAAATATAAATATTCCTGACGCCAGCCACCTTATCCACTTGGAATCAAACCTTCTCTCCAAATATTCATTAATACTGGTCAA
>JAQFXM010008514.1:0-10568 GCA_034693345.1 Entomobrya multifasciata | reverse complement strand
AATAATATGATTTCTAAGGGATCAAGATGATAAAACCTTCATTTTTCTGCTTTCTGATCTTTCATAGATTTTTTTGTTATTTGTTCTAATGAAATGCTTTTCTAAAAAAACGATTCTTTGAAAAATAAATCAGCGTAGCATTTATTTTTATTCTTTTTAAAGATTTACAAATCTGCAAAGGCTCAGCAGTTTTAAATTCTTTTTTTTTGCAGTGGGAGGTAGAATTTGTCCAGATATGCCAATTTGTTTTCATTTTATGACGTTCTTTGATTTTTTCATGACTTCAAAGGCAACCCAGGGTAAATATTCTTCACTTCAACACAAATGACAGAAGGTCAATACAAATGTACAAGTTGCATGAATGCAAGGCGGAGAGAGACATATGAATTTTGCAATTTGATTGATATCACACGACATGCCATTTGAATTGTAAAAATTGATCTTTGTGGGGGTGCTTTGCCACAGTTGTATCACCATGTTTCAAAATTGAAATAACATGACGTACAAAAAATCTCTTTTCAAATAAGCCCACTCACGGTGGTAGAATGTTGTGATGCGATGTTACAACAGCCTTTTAAATCTAAGTACTTTTTCATACGTTTCGCGAGACTACTCAGTAACTCAGTCAAAAATGTTTCCACACTGCTGCATTGTTATTAATTTTCTAAATCGAAGTCTCAGTACCTGTGAAATTTGAAACTTGACAAGGTTATTGGATATTTCCAATTTTTAATTTCCTTGAAATATCCTGAAAACAAGACTCAAACTGTTCTAGAAGTCAAGCAAATTGACAATTTATTTTCCTCTTGATGATGTTATTTTTAAAATATTTTTACTTAAAATCCCTTCCCTATATTATAAATCTTGAGAAAATAAGGTCTTTTGATGGTCAAACATAAGGGAAGTAAGCACTACTGTTCTGACATTCGGCCAGTTTACTGCGCTTTACTTCGTTTTGGTGCACCAATACCTACTAATTCAATTTAACTCCTTACCTTCATTTTCGAATATGATCACATAGAGTTTCCATCAACATAAAGTAAACTGTTTGTTGTTTGATTTGATTTCAAACTGGAATTAAGGTTGTATACAATGTGTAGGAGTATGTCAAGTATGAGTGTTGCCTGCTAGTGATCTACAATATAAATGTAATTCAATATAGGACGTCGCCAAATGCGGTTTATTGCAAGCGTATTTTGTGTGTACCATCATAATGCATTTGCGGTATACTGACACAAGAAAAGTTGCCAGTTCTCCATGTCGTTTTCATTAAATATGTTAGGTTGAAAATCAGTTTTCTTATCCGTGACAGAAGAAGGTAAAAGTTGGCTTTCTCCGGCGACATCACAGGCGAAATACACACAGGTATGTTGTAGGGACATGTGCGATAAACAGCATTCGGCGACGGCTATTTTGCTGTCACACCCCAAAGGTTTTAGTTCTATGCACCTGTCAATGAATTCAAAAAACATATGCCACGCAACCAGAAGTTTCCAGATGAGTAGATAAATTCACGTGTAACTTATCGTGTTTCCTGTTTTTTGGAATTGATTCACACTCAAAAGTTTGCTAAGAAGGAATAACGACGGATGTTTGAGTAATTGTAAAATCGTAAATATTTACTAAAAGGGATGGTGTTTTCGACTATGGAAAATTGGCCAACTTGAAAAAGTTAATGATGCTTACTAAGAAGTCTTTAATTTTTTAAAAATGAAATGTAATTTTAGTGAAAACGAAAAAAAAAATCCAAATTCTTGTTACGTGACAACTGTACTATTGATGACAGAATTAACGAGATCACAGTATTTCCCGGGAACGTTTTTAGAAATACATTTCATTTAACATTTCAGGAGAATTTCATTTGAAACATTTTTTGTGATGCATAAATAAATAAATATGTATGAATATGATGCTTTCACTGTGTGCTAACAAAGAAGAACTGTGATCTCCGCTGCTACTTATATTCAAGATTTCATATATGCATTTTTATTTAATCATGTTAAAATGACGATAACAGTTTTCTTTCATCGTCGAAAAGGTGAAAGAACCTACAAGACATTTAGGTACTTTTAGAACTTTGACAATGAAAAGAAGTTTTCTTTAAGGAGACTCTGTGATGTTGCGGCTTGGTTATTATCGTCATCAACCCATTGTCTTCGCGGCATCAACCACCCCAACTTCGGCAACGAAAATATCTCCTTTGTAACAGTCCCACTGCAGGTTCCAGTTGTTCATATTGAAGAAGTCCTGCCTCAAGCATGCCGGGTCTGTCTCGCAAACGTGGATTCTGTTCCCTTTCACTATACACTACGCAGAGTAGAACTAAGCATAAAGATATTAAGGGTATGAAGGAGCAAACGATGTACAGTCCGACTGCAACGAAAGAAAAAGTCTTTTTAGTAAGTGTATGTACATATTTTAATATGGTAGTTCACACATTTTTAGATATAGGTCATTATCGTTACATCATCATCACCAGACGCAGTAAGCTAGAAAAATTATACGATGATATGGTGTTATATATTAGCTTATTTAATTTTACGGCGACATTTAATTTTTCGCTTTTGTCAATGTACTATACATGGTCTACATAACGCGTGAACTATAATATTATGTTATGTATGTAAAACATGTATGAATGGCATACGCAAGAAGTATCAGACTCGGTTTAATGTAATAATGAAACGAACTTACCAGGGCTTCTAAACAAAATCGTAACAAGTGAGGGTGGTGATTGCGGTGTGCTGAAAATGGGATAAAAATATAATATCTTATAAGAAATTTGAAGGACATTCCATGATGGCGTTTTTTTAAGCATACATGAATTTATGCAAAATGTACTTTACAATTATTCAATTTAATGAAGCAATCATCTGCAACTCAGACAAAGTGTAAGTATCTAATTGATAGTGTAATAGGCTTACTTATCGTCAGGTTTTCCATAAACAGGTAAAGTGTTGTCCATAACGTGGTCTGAGTCGTGACTGGGTGGAAAAAATAGGGTTCCAAAAGGTCCCGGTACCATAGGTCTGGGGACATTGATAAGGTTTGCGTATAATTTCTCATTGAGATTGGTCTGGTTGGCTGGATTGTAGTTGTTCTTAACCAAATAGATGAGGTATGCAGCTAGCAGTTGGACCACCAAGCTACATAGCCAAAGGGCAATGCAGTGGTGCAAGAGCATGATTGTAATTTTCAAACAAATATCTCTTATCGATTCAAATTTTTACATGCTCCAAACAATAAAGTTAGGAAAAACAACTATGCAACTATACAGTTGCTTGATTTTCTAAAACTGGACAATTAAAAAAAAACTATTCTGATTATTTATTTTTGATCAATAATTAAGTCTGACTACTGAACTAACTAACTGGTTGTATGATACTGATAACGCTTACGTGGCTGTAGCAAAATTATTAATTTTGTTCATTGGAATCGCAGTTTGTTGGAGTTTTTAGAAATGGAAAATTTTACATACGTGGCTACGCAGTATTCAATGTTTGGATATTTTTAGGGTCTATTGTCTTGACGCATACCAAGGAAAGGCTTGGCTAACTTCGAATTGTAATGTATTGAAGTTTGCATGTGCTTTTGTTCTTTTGCACACAATGTATTTTGAATATTATTTCAAGTTAATTTTTCGAATACCCTTCGAAAGAACTCGTATTGAGTTATGCCGCCCAAGGACAACGTGGTTTAATTTAAGCACCTACTTACTCAAAATGTCTTATTAAATTGAACATGTACGATTACATCATATAGTGGATTGAAATTGAATGCAATTTATAGTTTATATTATCATTGCATTTTTTTTTAATGGACTTTGAACTTTATGAAGACTGCAAACACTATGACTGATTATGATGATTGTATAACAGTTATTCGTTCTTTGTCACTGTGGCTACGCTTTTAATTTCTATGATTTTTTTTCTGGTTCGGAGCTGATAGTGAATCTCAAATTGAAATATTTTTATGTGCATATGTTATTAAATATTTATTACGCAGACATTTTATAAACCGTTAGTAAATTTTTATTTATTAAACCGTTTATTTCATGATTCGTATTATTTCAAGTAATTAGAGTAAAACTTTTATTTAATTAAACCTCTGGAATAACTTGAGCATAAAATAGAAAATTATGAGCTTACAAATTAAATGGGAAGCTGCTGTCAATCATTAAATGTTTTATGTAATGTTAATTTATATCAAAGCAGGAGTAAAAGGTGTGAACCCCACACGTGTGATAAAGTGATCAATTACATCCTGAACATAATTATATCAATGTTCTATAAATAAGCAGTTGGAAGCCTAAAAGTAGATTTCCGTTGGAATTTATACTATGTTGCTACATAATTTAACTCACACATGTCTTCATAACAAACACTGATAATGCAATCAAAATAAGCAAAACTAATAACTAAAAATGCAATTAATAGAATTCTTTTTCAAGAAAATTCTAAATGAAAAGGATATAAATAAATTGTATGTTATTAAATTAAAATATTAACCATTTACCCCTTAAATACATTAAGATAAACTAACATCAAGAATTTTTTTATAAATAACTGCATTGTCATTTTGCAAGGCTGTCTCGTTTCTCCCTCTCCTCCTCAATGAAATCATATTCACTGTTGGTCAGGCAAATTGGCTAAGCTTCTCACCACAATAATTTGAGTCTTGGCCCGAACCTGAGAGTGAGACCTTCCGGTTTCCCTTGCTCTGGTGATGGCGAGAGGAGGTGGAATAACATTGATTTGTGGCACAGGTGGAGCATTACGGGGAACAGGTACATTCCAATTTTCAAACATGCATGTGCAGATGATCATCAATATGCAGATCGCTATGCAAATTCCCAAGGAAAGAAGAAGGTACACCACGGCCACTAAAATTTAGAAAAAAACACAAATCAATATAAAATAAGACTATGAAGCACCTCTACACTACAATAAAGACAACACGCAATGCACACTATAAGCTTACCCAAAAAACTCAAAAACCCTCCTAAGAGTCCTCCTTCCGGTGATTTAAGAGGCCGGAATAGAGGAAATGAATGCACAGGACCAGGTGAAGTTGTATTTGGTGGTGGAACCGCGGCGATGTCCCTATAAGAAAAGATCACAATTTAATTACTTCAAATTATCACGATTAGTTTTTAAAAATGCCTAATTAAGATCAATGTTTTACAGAATGAATTCGTTAAAATTAGGGCAGTTAATATAATCAGAGACTTACCCTTTACTCGGCACAACAACATAGGTCGGTCCCATAAAAATTTCTTCCATGTTATCCATCCCTTTGCCGTCTAAATTAGCGTCATCTTCATTAATAAAAATCCAGCCGTCATCCATTTCTTCCCCTCCGTCTACTTCTGCACCTGTTGAGATAGAATTTAACTTTAAGTATTCATTCATTGAATCCTTCAACCCTTCCAACAGACCATTAGTTTTAAACAAAATGATTTTGATGTGTTCTGTATTTTATCTGTACAAAAAATAGTTTTTTTTATCATAAAACTTTCAAATATTCATGGATTTTACCTTCTGCAGAAATGTCCAGAGTGGCTACCACCACCGTTTCTACTGAAACATCTTGTGGCATTGGACGGCCAATCACTGCCAAGTAGTATGGTAGCAAAACTGCTACACACAGAAAGAGTGCTCTCATGTTCAACATATATCACTGTTGATTCACTATTTATTCCGTGAGTGTATTCAATATAATTGAAATTCAGTTTTGGGGCAACTCAAGATTTTTTCAATAATTCATTTATCGCAAAACGATAAAAAAAACTATGGTTTACTGGCAACTTTCACTCTGTTAAATTTTTACGATTTTTTAACCCAACTTATTGCGTCTACAGTTAATTAGTCCTGAATATAATTACTAATATCACAAATGAGACTCTCTTGCTGGAGAACTTATCAGAAGAGTGTTCCTAACTGGAGGAAACTAACCTCAAAACTTTGAATGAAGGGATGATGTGACAATCATCCAAATATATATTCAATTCTAATTTCCATCAATGATCATTTAGAAATAGCATGAATTGAAATCAGCATCTTGACCCATATGTATGTACATATTATGTATTCACAGAACTTGTACATACAAATGACATTTTTCATAATACATTGACAAATCTTCGAATTTTAAGTACGGACAGATACATAGGTGAAGAAGATGTAATGTTATTTACTAAATATTTTTACCGGCAGTTTCATAAAAGATGATTGTACACTTCATTTTTGCATACACTCATGTCTCGTATCCATGCAATTTATTGTTTTAATTTGGGTTTCTTTATTGTGGACAATGTGACAACCGCATACATGTAATGCACACAAAAGTGAATTCGAAAGAAAGTGGGAGGTGCTTTTCCGAGAATACAGAACAAGCTTACTTCCAGAAAGAAAGATACGGTAAATTTTTTAAGTATGAATGACAAGATTCTCCAGCCTCCAAAATTTAATTAGCATATCAGAGTACGGAATACTGACTGACTCTACACAAGGCACATTGTCTAGCGGGCTGCTGGACTGTTCTCCGTTTAACAAGACATTCACACTTGTGTATATACTAAAACAGTTAGCTTTGCGATGGCATCTCTGTATTCCTGAATTCTCATCTCCAAAACATAGCACATAACAATATTTTTGGTAAGCGTGTTTTAAAAAGCCATCATCGCCGTTTCGGTTTCATTTCATTTAAAGTCTTTTTCCATGACATGAGATATATTTAGTTGTACTTGTACATGTAATTACTACGTTATTACTCATTAGATAGGGGAAACTTGGTTTAACGAGACGCGAAATACAGAGCTTGATAGATATGCGTGCATGTATTTATATGGAGCAATTAAATGAGCAATTTTGTAAGCTTCCAAAGTAACTAATTTAACAGAATGCAAATATTCTCACTCGTATTGGCAAAATGAAGTCATTGACCCTAGGATTTTCACCATTTATTTTACGCATATTCATCTGTCTGTATTCTGTATTTTATTTCGGGTAAACCTTTTTTTGGCGATGCATGAAAGGTTCACGGTTCTTCACCATCATCACCAGCTTTACTGATACATACTCCTTTTCTTGAGTAATGAAAAAACAAAGCAATTATTGTAAATCCTTTGGAGACGCACTAGGTCAAGACTACCACTTTTCAGGATTGCTGTTAAGCTTTATAGTTAAAATGAAAACGATATATATTTTGGGTCTATATCGCATATTTGGCAAACCAACCAAAATATTTCAGTAAGTAAGCACATTTAATGGAAAAACATTTCTAAGCCGTCTTAAAGTAGGTAATTTGTAAGATTAATGTTCCATTTTATGTCATTATATTTCGACTGCTGACTTTGGTGTTTACATTACGTAATCCTCATACTACCTCTTCTTTTCATGGCATTGCGTTGTCATCACTACAAACTTAAAAATGTATCGTATATGGAAACCTTTTGGAAAGCATACACTCACACGAATATGTTGTCGTGGGTCGTTGTTTTCTTTGCACTGCTTATTTTTTTCTTCAAGATGACAGCCTCAGTAGAGTTTAAACAGAAGTTGAAAAAAAATGTTAACGGTTTAAATGATGCTTGGCAAAAAAACAGAAATATTTAGTGTACTTACTTCAAGCAGTAAATTTTTGAGCATAAATATTTATGAAAGCTCTGTGTTTTAGTAAAATGTTAGGGTAACACTGTACGTAAATGTTCATAGACGCATGCCCATGTTGGCTGGCATATAAAACTAACGTCTTCATGTTGTCTGCTGGATTATGATTAAATCCCTGGAAATTTATAGTTCAAGAAGAGTTGTTTTTGCGTTGCGACAAAATATTGTTATCCTTTTTTCAAGAGATATCAATTCTTCTTGAAAAAGATTTTAACGGAAAATATGCATGTACAATATTTATTTTGTTGAGTTTTCTTCGATTTTATAACGCGCATTTTCCCAGATTCACAAGCTCAATGCATACTTAGTTTAGTAAGGCAACGAACTACAGAAAATATCTCACATCTTACTTCTGCGTATGCACACTTCATTTTATGGTTGAAAAAAACAAAGAAATTTCTTTGTGCGCATTTACTTGTTATTTTTTTCGAGTATCTGGATTTGACCAGAGTTTCACAAAAACATTTGTTTTCTTGAATACCAAAAGGTTTGCTCGTTTGCAAAAAATAATGATTGTATTTGGTATCAGGTTTCATGATGATGACGAATCAAATTCTCATAAAATATTTAGTGGTTCTCAAAGTTATAAATTCACTTTTACTCAATTGCCGCTCCAATAATACTGAATGTAGTATTATTTTGTATTTTTTACTCGGAATAGAAAACAAAATCTCGTTCATGAATGTTATCTGCAAGATTTTTATGCGAATGCAATTGTCGTCCAAAAAACAAAGATAAAAAATAGGTTTGTATTTAATGTAGGGCAATATCATACAAACTGGCAGCTGTGTTCAAGTATAAAGTTCAACTTGGAAATAAATCAAGGTAACCCAAGAACAAAAACATTTTGGCTGAGGATTGTGGATAGGAATTCCGCTGCTGTCACCTCACAACGAACAAAGCTCAACCTAACAAGAAAATATGTCTCGACGAAATAGAATTGCATCTGTATGTGGAAGCATGTCTACATTATGTAAATATTCTTTTTGACATAACTTCAATTTCAGTCCAGAATACAATTTTTGGAAAGAGAAGAAAGAAGAAAAGCAAAAAACTCACTTTTTACATCGTACATTTTTTTGCACCCTATTTCTTTTTTGAGAAAATCGATTAATAAAAAATGTATCCAATTTTTGCTGCATTTTCTTTTCTTTTCAGTTGCATTGTGTACGGTACAGTGAGAAGGAAATCATCCGAAATAAGAAAAGATGCAGGATTTGACCTAGAGATTGAAATTGTACAAAAAATTGGTGTGTAGGTCAAGTAAAAACATGTTCTCAAGAAAGGAAACAGATGAACTTCCGTTACTCTATTGCGTAGTAGTAGGTATAAACATTCTTAAGCCAACTTATTCATTTTTACTACTTTAGGTTTAGTATATCCCTTGGCCTTAGCCTTATAGTGAACAATCAGAACCGCTACAAGTTGTAGTAAGCAAAAAACATTTTTTTCTTTCTAGAGGATACCATAATGATAAAGAGTAATGGTATTATAAATGTAATTGGAATTGGAATGACAACTTTTTACTTCATAGAAAAACTCCAAAATTTTTATTTATATGAAAAGAGTTCTTTTATGATATTACTTACTACAATGTATACGTACAAATAAAAAGCATGGGGAAGGTCACCTCTCTTCATTTATATCAACAGTCTAGTTCGTTCATATACGGGACGGGTCAGGTCCAGGTCTCTCTAGGAATAAGTCCAACTACATATATCTCACTTGAGAGAAACAAACGAAATTTGTTATGCAGTTTTGCTAAGAGCAACATAATATGATATGATGCCAATGATGATATTACAAGAGAAAAGCAATTTTTTGTAGCCTGTAGTTAAAACTACATGAAAAGTTAGTTGAGGACAGTTAAAGGCTGAATAGTGAACAATTTCGATGTGGTTTTCGTTAGTAAAGTATAATTCCTTTTGGTAAGTTGTTAGCTGGTGTGGTAGCCTACTTAAGTAATAACAATAAAGTCCTTTTGTGTGGCAATCTTCGTATTTCCTCAAGTAGACTGTTTTTACTTTCTAATTTTCATGTTTTCTTATGGTTGAATAGAAAGATGAAAGAAAATGGATGATGATTACATGAAAAATTCAGAGAAAGGATTGAGAGATGGAGTTGTGTAGAAAATCCCATTTCTGTTATATGATTTCCCTTGTAAAGTTTATCTAAGCTTAAATTGTAGTTTTGGATGTTTGTACATAAAGATCATATGCAAACATACATACATGTATACTTTTCTTTGTATGATATATGAACTATTTATAGGAGCATCAACGTCACAAAATTATATGGTAGTAGGGAAAGAAGGGAACACTTTGCTTATCACATAACTTTGAAGATTAGTAAGCTGAGAGAGAATGTTGTAAGTTCTGTAGAATATCTCAACTTATCGTGTTTATACATTCTCCCTTCTTTTCAGCCTTATCTTTGAAAAACAGAAAAAGTTAAATCACGCTTTGCTTTTAGCAATAAATACGAATGACAAGTTGCTCTATAATAAAATCGTTGACTTTAATAGTTTCCAGTTCTATGGGCTGTTTTCATTCAACCATTGCAAAAAATGTGCAATTATTTTTCCTGTTTTAATCATCAATTCATTTGAATGCTTTTATATAAATAAAAAAATATCTATTTCATGGGAGTACACGAAAAGCTGACATAATTACCAAAAATTACGTGATATTTTGCAGAAGAGGTACTGGATAATGAAGTGGTACTTAAGGAGTAAACTATGCAATTATGTTCGGTTAAATAATTATATAACATGTCGAGATAAAAAGGCTCAAAAGATCATATTTCATGTTCCACTTATTAAATGTCGATATTTATATTTCTGTTGGTTTTGTGAAAATTCTTGGAACTGGAATAAAGCAATCATGACGCATCGCCCCA